>LNAC01001719.1:1461-96461 GCA_002007465.1 Ailurus styani
CATACTCAGATCCTTTACCCATTTTTTTTTAAACTGGGTCTTCATTTTCTTATTGAGTTTTAAGAGTTCTTTGTACATGATGGATACAAAGCCTTTCATGAAATATGTGTTTTACAAATACTTTCTCCCAGCCCATGCCTTGTCTTTTTATTCCCTTAACAGGAGTTTTATATTTTAGTAAAATCCAATTTATCAAATTTTTCTTTCATGGGCCATGCATTGGGTGTTTTATCTAAAAAACATTTCCCAGAATAGTAAAATTAAAAATTATCTAAAATTTGGCACTATGTAAGTTATGTTTTTATTTTGAATTTTGAATTTTCCTTTGTTTATACATATAAGAAAGCAATTGATGTTTCAATATTTATCCTACATCCTGCTTCCTTGGTATGGCCACATCAATTCCAAGAATGTTTTTTGATGCTTTAGATATTCTACATAAAGAATCAAGTCATCTGTAAAGAAAGACTTTTATTCTTTCCTTTCCAATCTGTATACCTTCCATGAACTTTGCATGTCTTATTAACATAATTAAAATTTCCAGCATGATGTATAGGTATGAGGAAGAGCATCCTTTTCTTGCTCTTGATCTTCTTTGGAAAGCCATCTTGTTTCTCAAGATTAGGAATCATGTTAACTGTAAAATATTTGTAGATATCCTTTGTCAAGTTCAGTATATTTCCCTCTCTTTCCAGTTTGCTAATGTTTGGGGGTTTTTTTTGTTTTATTTTCAGGAATGGCATTGAATTTTGACAAGTGCTATTTCTACATTAATTCTTAAAATCATATGATCTTTCTCTTTAACCTGCTGATATGGTGGATTTTATTGATTGATTTTTGAATTGCTGAAACAGACTTGCACATGAAATAAATACCACTAGGTTGTGGTACACATAATAATTTGTATACATTATTGGATTGGGTTTGATAATACTTTGCTGAGGTTATTTGCTTCTCTGTCCACAAGAGATATTGCCCTGTACTTGCCCTTTCTTGTAATGCATTTATTTAATTTTGGTATTAGGGTAGTGTAGGGCTAGCATGTAGAATTTGTTAGGTAGCAGTCCTTGCATTTGTTTTTGAGAGATTGTGGGTAACTGGTGTAAATTCTTTCACCAGTGAAATCATTTGGCCTGGTGCTTTTTTTATGAAAGGATATTAATTATCAGTTCAAAATCTTTAAAAGTTATAGTCAATTCACATGACCTATTTCTCCTGTGTGAATTTTGGTAGTGTACATCTTTTAAAGAATTTTTAAATTTTACTTAGTTATCAAATTTGTGGTCATATATTTATTTGTTCATAGTATTCCTTTATTTTTCTTTTGTCATGGTATCATTGTAAAAACTCCACTTTGATTGCTAATATTAGCAATGAGCCCCCTAACCTCTTTAATTATTCATTTGAGTGAGTGTCAGATAGCACAAGTGAGGAAGAGAGGAGCCTGATGTGGGGCTCGATCCCAGCACCCTGACATCATGACCCAAGCTGAAGGCAGACATTTAACTGACTGAGCCACCCAGGCACCCCTAATTTTTTTCTTGGTTAGCATTGCTAAAATTATCAACTTTATTGATCTCTCCCCCCTAAAAATGACAGTTTTCAATTGTGTTGATTCTTTTTTGTTTGTTTGTTTTCAAAGTCATTGATTTATACTCTGACTTTTATTATTTCTGTTTTTCTATTTGATTTAGGATTATGCAGCCCCTCTTTCTCTAGATTATTAAGGTAGAAGTTTAGATTATTAATTTTAGATCTTTCTTCTTTTCTAATACTTGCTTCTTAACATTTATATTTCTCATTAAGCATTGCTCTTGCTGTATCTTTAAATTTTGATGAAAGTATTTACAATTGCCTTTGGTTTAAAATATTTTTGAATTTTTTCTTGGGATTTCTTTGACCACTATGTTATTAAAAGTGTGCTATTTAATCTCCAAATATTTTAGAATTTTCTAGAGATCATTTTGTTATTGATTCCTATAATTTCCACTGTGTTCTCAAAATATATGTTGTATTATTTCTATTCTTTAAAATTTTTAATGTGTATTGTGTGGTCCAGAAAGTGTTTATCTTGTGACTGTCCCTTTGATCTTGGAAATAATGTATACTCTACTGTTGTTGAACTTAACATTTTATAAATGTCAATTAATTAAAATTAATGATAGGACTGGGGAGGTAAGTTATAATCTTAGAGGATGCCTATTTGATCTATCAGTTACTGAAAATGGTGTTGGAAGTCTCCAACCATAATTGTGGATTCATCGATTTTTTTTTTTAGATTTTATTTATTTGACAGGGAGAGAGAGATCACAAGTAGGTGGAGAGGCAGGCAGAGAGAGAGGAGGAAGCAGGATCCCTGCTGAGTAGTGAGCCCGAAGCGGGACTCGATCCCAGGACCCTGAGATCATGACCTGAGCTGAAGGCAGAGGCTTGGATTCATCGATTTCTCCTTGCAGTTCTATCAGTTTTTGCTTCCTATATTTTGACACTTCATTATTAGCTCTTCATTGAAAATTGCTTTATCTTCTTAGGGAATTGACCTCTTCATCAGTGTGTAATGTGTCTCTTTATCCCTGATATCTTTTGTTGTTCTGAAGTCTGCTTTCTTTAAAATTAATATAACTATTACATTTTTGATAGCTGTTAACATAGTATGTGTTTCTCCAGATTTTAACTTTTAACTGACCTGAATCTTTATATTTAATGTAAACTTCTTAGAGACAACATATCCATCCTGAAAATCTTCATCTTTTATTTGGTGTATCTAGACCATTTATATTTAAAGGGATTATGATACAGTTGAATTAATATGTTTCATGTTTGTAACTATTTTCTGTTCATTGTACTTATTTTTTATTTCTTTAATTTCACTTTTTCTGCTTTTTTGGCTTTAAGATTATTTTATAGCTCATTTTATATCTTCTCTTACTACATCAATTATATTTCTTTAAAATATTTAAGTGGGGGCACCTGGGTGGCTCAGTGGGTTAAAGCCTCTGCTTTCAGCTCAGGTCATGATCTCAGGGTCCTGGGATCGAGGCCCGCATCGGGCTCCCTGCTCAGCGGGGAGCCTGCTTCCCCCTCTCTCTCTCTCTGCCTGCCTCTCTGTCTCCTTGTGATCTCTCTCCCTCTGTGAAATAAATAAATAAAATCTTAAAAAAAATAAAATAAAATATTTAAGTGGTTTTAAAGAGTTTGAAATGTAATTTCTAAACCACTCTCTATCTACCCTTGAATAACACTACATTGTTTCACTTGTAGGGCAGATTTCCTTTGAGACCCAATTCTCAATTCTTCACTCTCATCCCTGATAACATTCCTACCATTCACTTCACTTTTCCATAAGCTATAATCACCCAATACATCGTTACTTTTATTAATTTAAAAAAGCTATCTATTAGATCAACTGAAAATAAGAAAATAAAAGATTTTACTCCTTCTCTGACATTCCTCCTTTCCTTATGTAAATCAAGTTTCTGGCCTTTATACTCTTTTTCTTCTTCCTGAAGAACTTCTTTTAATAATCCTTATGGATGGCAATTAATTCCATCAGTTTTGTCTGTTTTATTTTCCCTTCACTTTTAAAGAATAATTTTGCTGTATATAGAATTTTAGGTTTATTTTGTTTTACAAGACTTTAAATATTTCACTCGAGTCTCTTATTACTTGCATGGTTTCTGATGACAAGTCCACTATAATTCTTATTTTGTTTATCCACAGATAAGGTGTTTTCCCATCCACATCTGTCTTCTATGAAAATTTTCTCTTTTTTTCCCCCCAGTTTGAATAGGATACTCCTAGGATAGATTTTTGTTTACTTTTTATCTTGCTTGGTGTTCTCTGTGATTCTTGGATCTGTGGTTTGGTGTTCAGTGTTATTTTGGAGTTTAATTTATAATTCTTGGCCACTATTACTTCAAATATTTCTTCTGTTTTGTTCTTTCATTTGCATCCCTTAGTATTCCAATTATGTATAAGTTGCATCTTTTGAAATTGTACCACAGTTCTCACATGTTCTCTTTTTTATTACTCTCTCTCTCTCTCTCTCTCTCTCTCTTTGAATATCAGTTTAGGAAAGTGTCTATTGGCATATCTTCAAGTTCACTAATGTATTTCTTGGTCCAATTCAGTCTATTGAATTCTTCATTTCTGTTACAGTTTTTTTAATTTCTTGCATTCCCTTTTGCTTTTCCATCTCTGTTTATATTACCCATCTCTTCTTCTATGTTGTCTACTTTTCCATTAAAGCCCTTGGCATATTAGCCACAGTTATTTTAAATTCTTTGTCTGATAATTCCAAGATCTGTGTCCTATCATAGTCTGTTTCTGATGCTGACTGGCTTTGCCTCTTTGAATTGAGTTCTGTCTTGCCTTTTTATGCCTGTATTTTTTTCTTGAAATTTGAATATGATGTTTCAAGTATAGGAACTGTGGTAAATAGGCTTCTCTTGTGAGGTTTTATGCTAATCTGGCTAGGAAGTGGGCTGAATTTAATGTTTGTCATAGCTGTAGGTGCCAGAGGCTTAAATTCTTCTACAGTGTTTATCTCCCCTCTTGTCTTTCAGCTTCCCAAGATCTTCTCCTTAGATAGAGTCCACATCTTGCCATTCTTTGAGCCCTGTGATGGTGAGGTGTGGGGGAGGAATCATCTATAATCTTATGATTAAATCGTTTATTAGACCTTTGTCCCTAGTCTGTGTCCTTCATTAGTCTCTCTAGCCTTTGACCCCTTAGATGAAACAGGAAGGCTAGAAGGGGCAAGACTCAGGGAAATGGCCTTGGCTAGACAGGCATGGTCTCTTCCCTTGAGAAGAAGGCCCTTGTTATCTGGAGGGCTCTGGGTGTTTATTCATTTCATAGTGATTTTTCTTCTACTCTCCCTGCTAGAGTCAAGAGGAAATCTTGCTCAAATCTTTACACTGCAAACCTAGTAGGGTTCCTGGCAGTAAAGTCTATGAAAACTCTCACTCTCATGATAGTGCACACACAGCTCCCAGCAATTTCTAAGAATTACCATTTTTGTGCTTTTACCCATTTATGGCTCCACCACATTTGTTTCCAGGTAAGAAGATCTGGATGGCAGTTTACCCCAGTTCTCTGCTGGGCCCAAGAAAAATCATTTATTTTCAGCATTTTTTTTTCCATTTTTATTTTTACATGTGTAGACTAAAGTAAAATGTCCAAAGCCTTTACACATCAGAGCAGGGAGTGGAAATCCTGTCCCAGTCACTTTTACACAGACACTGAAGGTTCCAACCTCTCCCCATTCAGTGGAGACAGACAAAAAAAAAAAATCTGTAGACATACAGCTCCACCTATGTGAGGGAAAGAAATAGTGTGAAGTCACACAGACTTTTTTTTTGTAGTTATACTTATAGCCAGTTATGTTTTTATTATTTTTGATATTTGGTATCTTTTATCAGCAGATATACTCCAGACTTTCCCGTCACCTGCTCTGCTTCTTTTTCTCCTGAAGGTCCAACAGAAAGTGAGACACCGATAAGACAAGAGAGAGGTAAGTGGCTATGAGCTGGAAGTGGCCTTCAGGTCATGCAATTGTACCTCCCCTTTTTATGCAGGGCACTGAATGGTGGGGACATGGAGAGAGGGGGCTTGATCCCAAGTTTTTGGAATCTCTCTCAATTCTGAGTGATAGGAGCAGGGCTACAAGGCAACTGCCAATTTATTAAGCGATATCCCATAACTAATAGTCACATACAGAATTCTTCTGTTTTTGTGGGTCCTAAGGGATCCCCTCCTCTTAATTGAACATTATACCTTCTTAGTAATAGAGTGTTGAAAATATATGAGTAGACATTTGGACTCTGCAGGACTGTCTCCACGAAACTATGTCAGTAGTAATGTAGGTCACATTTTGATCCAAATGTTAATTGACAGTGTCCTTTAATGTGCATTTTGGGGCTCAGGTAATAGCAGTGAGAAAAACTCATTATAAGCTCGGCAAGAAGACAGTGTGCAGCACTGTGACATGCCATCTGATGTTAGAAAGGGGTTTTCACTGAATCCGTATAGCTTTGCCTGAGGATAAAACCACCCTTTCACCAGCAGGTGGGAGGAAGGCTGCAGTGGCCTGTGGAAGTGCCCTCAGGCAGTGGGGTCCCTGTCACCTGCGGTATCACCCAGCCTTTGAAAAGCACTTCTTTCCCTTTTCTTTAAGGATCTAAACCTTTCTCTCTCATTTTGTCCACCAAGGGAAACTGACGAGCATTATTCTCATGTCTCAACGTTTAAAAGGGCTTCCTGTTTGACAGATTTCCTTGTTCCCAGATTAGTGGGTAGAAATGTTACCCTTTGGAAGTCTGCATCAATAAAAATCATTTAAATTTCTTTCTCAAGTTTTTGTGGCAGTCGTGAGCCTGTCAACAACGTCCTAGCCGGCGAGTAAATATTATCATATTTTACTTTCCACAGGACCACTCAAATTTCAATGAAACAAATTGGTAATTAGCTTCCAAAATGAAGGAAATAAATCAAAATGACTAACACGTGACTTTCCAAATCATTTTTAAAAAGCGGTTCCAATACAGCATCGCTGTTCATTCTTGGGCAGCAGATAAAGCATCTGAACAGTGTGTAAGAAAAGTAAACAGCTGCCTATACTAAAGAATTTTAATGGACTACCGTGAAGTTTAATTTTTTAAAATTGTGTTTCTACTCATTTAATTAAACTAATTTTCTTGAGCACTCACTACGATGGTTTGGGTTCTCCCAGAAGCTGAATCTGAGCCATTCAAGTGCAAGTCGCTTCTTGGAGAGGTTATTTCAAGAAACGGTGGTAGAGAATTAGTGAAGTGACACAGGGAAGAGGGAGCAGCCCATAAAGAATTCATCATCAAGCCAATTACCCATCTGGAGATTAAGAGTTTTCCTACCTCAGAGCAAGAAAGCTTGGGTGTTTATGCAGGGACTCCCTCCACATGGAGGGCACTCCTTCTCTGACTCCCCTGGCTTGCCTTTCTGCAACCAGGCTGATGTACCCCCGCAGCCAGCAAAGAGCCCTCGGCCCGACTCTGTAGGACAGTGACCCTCAGAAGTGTGGTTCCTGATCCAGCAGCATCAGCATCTCCTGGGGACTTGTTAAAAATGCAAATTATTCCTCCGCTCCCCTTCTTGCCAGCTACAGCACACAACACTGTGTTTTCCTCTTCCGGTCGGTCCTCACTGTTCTGCTGCACAGGACTTGTCGCGGGCCAACTTTTTGATGTTTTATAAGGTGAGACACGGAATTTTCTGAATCCCGGAACTTCTGCCTTTGGAGCTTAAGCTCTTCTCTGTCGAAGATCACGCTACAGTAGTTTGCTAAGACACAGTATGTGGGAGGTCAAGCTATTTTGGTCCTTGTGGATCTGAAAGGCACTTGCATGTCTGAAAAACGTTTAATCCACCATCATCCCTGTTTCACTGTTTGGGTATAAAACTCAAGGGCCAAAGTCCTCTTCCCTTAAAAATTTCAAGGGAGTTTTTAGCTTTTTTCCCAGAGCATATGTTATTGCTTTAAAGAAATCTGAAGCCATTCTCAGTAAAACATTTTGAAGTCCCTGATCTGTAAAAGCAAGTATAATCTTGCTTAAGACTCACACACAAAAAAAGTGAAAGAAAAGAAGAGAGAAAAGATATTGCCGAATTGTGAAAGGAAAATGTCAAGGTGTGTCCAATATTCTCTGACTAGCTGAGTGTTCGGATTCCTGTAGGTTACTATTATTTTGATATAATGTCAAATTCACAGAAAATGTGCTAGAATAACACCTGGGACTCCCACACATGCTTTACCCAGATTCACCAATTGATTCCCTTTTTTCCCATTGGCTTTATCAACTTCTTGTTACTTCATATTACATATATTTATATATCACATATAGTAAAATCAACACATAATGCTTTTTATCCTTAAATACTTTGTGGTGGATGTATACATGACAACAGTAGGAAAAATCTACTACTAATACTTCTACTACTACTATTACTACTACTACTAATAGTATTAGTAGTAGTATAAATAAATAGTATTATTAGCATTAGCATTATAAATAATACTAATACTACTAATACTGCTACCATTTTCTAATTCAGTTGTTCCAAAACTTTGCTGAACATTAGAATTGCCTGATGTGTCTTTTAACAATCTCTCGAAGTCCAGGTTACAAACCTAAGAATGAAATCACAATGTCTACAGGTGGAAGCCATGCAAATGGTAAATAAATAAATAATCTAATTATAAACATTAAAGCAATAGATCAAGTACAGGTCATTCAGAAAATGTAATTAAGTCCCTGATACTGGCAGTTTCCATAACACTGAAAGTGACATAAAATGGTGTGAGCGGGCACTTGAATTAGCTGAGACATCACAGAAAAAATTGAGAATCTTTTTTTTATTTCAAAGTCAAATAATTTTTCCTTACGAACAGAAATAAAAGTTTTTTTTTTAAGCCAGTTTGTATTTTTAATTTACATACAATTTTTAACGTTGGAAGAGTCCCCTGGAGGATTGCCTACTGCATGCTGGTCCCATGCAGTTCCCTGTCAGGAGGGTTCCACCCAAGGTCACCCTGCCTGCAGAGGGGATTCTTGCAACTCCAAAAGTGAAGGAGGAGGGTGGGAGCCATGGGAGGGAGGAAGTCTGAGGCTGAGCACATGGGGAAACAAATTCAGTCCCAAGAAGAACTGAGGAGAGGACAGAGTCCCCATAGGTTTTGTCTAATCCTGGGACTTAAAAAATATTTGAAGCCAGGGCGCCTGGGTGGCTCAGTGGGTTAAAGCCTCTGTTTTCGGCTCAGGTCATGGTCTCAGCATCCTGGGATCGAGGCCCGCATTGGGTTCTCTGCTCAGCAGGGAGCCTGCTTCCTCCTCTCCCTGTCTCTCTGCCTGCCTCTCTACCTACTTGTAATCTCTCTCTCTCTGTCAGATAAATAAATAAAATCTTTAAAAATAATATTTGAAGCCAAAGCTAAGTGCTTTGTGCTCTTAGTTCCAACTGTCTAGTAAAGAGGTCACCATTCTTCAATAGTATTAATATTCTTTTTCCTTTTTCAATGAAGCAGTGCTATAGAAGTGTAGCCTTAATATTGTCTTATTTTATTTTTGAGGGCATAGGCAGAGATTCTGACTTCATTTTTCCCCATCCACTTGGAACCCAAAGAGAAGTCTCCAATATGGGACATGGTCAGAAGTGCCCCTTAAGATGCCTAATGCTTTCTGGATTCAGGACCTTCCTTATACCCGTCAGCATTTCAATTTCACCTGCCATACTCTCTGTGTAGAGTGGACCCCAGTGACGTGTTGGCAGAATAATTGGATTGTGGTATTATTATTCCTAGATCCAATGCCTAGCAATGGTTTTCTCTCTTTGTTTCTCTGCTTTAGCAATTTAAAAGAACTCCCATTTCTTACATGAAATGACATATAAAATACAATGCATAGTGTTTTATTTTAACGCAACAAATATACAGTGATACAAAAGGAAAAACACTCTATATTGAATGTAGAAAACATAGAGGTCGGCAAAAAAAATGAATGAGAAAAATCTAAGGGTCTCTGAATCGTTATCTATATGGGGAAGGTGACTCTTTCCCTCCTGTTAGAATGCCCCTCACTATTTTCTGCTTCATTATATCTGTATTTGTGTGAAAAGAGATTATCAGAGGAACACAAATTTTCCCTTTTCAGGGTCCTCACTGGAGGACATAATGCCAGGAGGCGACGCTGAGCAAATGGGCTCTCCCTGGTTTCTGAAGGGAGACAGATCACCCTGCATGATCCCCAGAGAGAATTCAGAGCATAAATCAATCCTTTCCAGCAAAAAGAAATCCAGGGTTGATTGCACTGCTCAACTGAGAACACTCCTAACTTCTGACTGCACTTTATGTCCACTCAAATTTGTTGTTAATAGTACTTAATGATGTTTACAGGCTTCTCCTGAAATAACAGAAGGCTTAATTTGTTCTGTAACCAAAGTGCTGTTATTTATCAAATGCTGAGAGGAACAACAGGCAAATGGAGATACTGAGGCATTTGATTTGAAGGTGACCAAAATGCATATTACAACTTTTAAAAGTTTTAAGACCTCTAAAAGCAGGTTTAACACACAAAGGCACTAGACCCTAGAAAGGAAAAATCTTTATTCTAGGCACGGTGGTCTCTACCCATGATTGCACAGATGACTCCTTGCAATGTGGTTAAAACTATTAGATTAGCTATGTATAATGATTTTACCTTATCATTTTACTTATTTTACCCAGTTTGGGCAAAGTTAAAAACCTACAGCAGGAAAGTCATAAAAACAGTAAAATACACATCCATATACCTCCACCTCAGTTCACCATCTGCTAACATCTTGCTAACATTTACTTAATCATTATGTATGTAATTTTTAAAACTTACTACTCTTCAACCATTTGAGAGTTGCAGGCCTCAGAGTACCAAAACCCTGAATTCCTAAGAGTTTTAAAACTTAAGAGTCTTAAGAATAAAGACATTTTCCTATACAATGACAATGTAAGGGCTCAGGAAACAACATTGATCCTAGTATCTAATATAGAGTGACAATTGTCATAATAAAGTCTTATCTATTTTTTATTTTATAGTGTTAAAGATCATATGATGCATTTATATATTCTTTAAAACTAGAACATTTGACCAATTTATTTGTCTTCTGTCTTTTGTGATGTAGACATCTTTTAAGGGATTAAACCAGTCAGTTTACAGAACGGTTTATCTTTCCTCTAAAGTAAATTGTTACTTACATACCACCAAATTTGCCCTGTCAAAGCATACAATTCAGTCACTTTTAGGATAGTTAAAAAATTGCACAACTGCTTTTACTATTTAATTCCAGAACATTTAAAGCACCTCAAAAATACACCCCCCTTCATACTCATTAGCAGTTACTTCCTCTACCCTCAACCGCTGGGAATCACTCAGTTACTTTCTGAATCCATAACCAGGCCTATTCCACACATTTCACATATATGTTAAATCAACCAATATGTAGTCTTTCCTGTCTGGCTTTTTTTCACTTAGCAAAATGTTTTCAAGGTCCATTCATGTTGTAGCAGGTTGTCCATTCGTGAGTATTTGAATTGCTTCCGTTTTGTGGCTATTAAGAAATAGACAGTTATGTCCGTTTGAGCACAAATTTTGTGCTGACATATATTTTCTGTCATTTGCACTATATACTTGGGAGTGGAATTGCTGGTTTGTGGAACTCTAGGGTTCATCTTTCGAGGAATTGGCAAACCATCTTAGAAAGTGGTTTCACCATTTTCCATTCCCACCAGGAACATATGATTGTTTCAGTTTCTCCACTTTCTTACCAAGGCTTGCTAATGTCTGGTTTTGTTTTGTTTTGTTTTTTTTTTTTTTTTTTTTCTCTCTCTCTCTCTCTCTCTCTCTCTCTCTCTCTCTCTCTCTCTCTCTCTTTTGTCAGTGTGTTATGACAATATCTAAGAGATAACTCTATATAGGAATAAACATCCCCTTTTCTCATCTTTGAGACAGTCTATCCCATTCTTCCAGATTTCTAGTTTTTCAGGTTTTAAGAAGGTATATGATGTAACAGAGCAGTCACATAATTTAAAAAGAAATAAATATGTTTAGTTGGGGAGTACCTACAAAAAATAGTTTAATTGATGGAAGCTGGTATTCTAGAAGTCCAATTCTTATCTTCTCCATTTCCTTTTAATCTTGTTTTGCTCATGTTTCACCTCAGACCCCAGACCTCAGAATCATGGCTCTGTACAATGATCTTCTTGGCTCTCCTGACATCTTTGGGTTTTGGAACATTGCAGATTCCCTCCCATATTTTATGGAAATTAGCTCTCTTCTTGCATTAGTTTAGTTTTTCCAGGGCTGTTGGTTTTAACATTTTCCATCACCTTATTCAGCTTCTTTCCTATTCCTGTTCCCATCCACCTTCCCACTCACTCCCCATTGGTGCGCATACACACACACACACACACACATACACACGTGTGTGCGCCAGTATGCCCTCCCTGATCCTGTTCCTTGGCTCCAAGAAAGAAGCAGCTTTGACTCCCAGAATATGCTTCTTTCCTGAAATAGAACTGAATGAACTGGTCATGTTCAGCGGTTTGTGAAGTTCAATGAGAAATTTGGATCAATAATACAGTTGTTTATCATCATATTTTATGCAAATATAAAAATAAGTCACACTCTTCTCTAGTCATTCGTTTTGAGCAAACTAATTCATATATATGATATTCATATATGTATACTCATTGTAATTATATAAATTATATTTGTATAATATATGCATATTATTATTCATCTATATATCATACATATAGTAATTGTCCCAAAGTTAATTTAAGGTCTATTCAGGCTTTCCAGGCAAATGTTCAGTAAATTCCTTGTAGCATGATAATGAATGCTACACTTCAGAAAACACAATTTAACACAGAACTAAAGTATAAGCTCCCAGGACATTCTAATGCTCCAATGCTTGGGGAAAAAAGAAAGCAAACCCATCCATTCATTTTCTCATTCAAGATTTATTTAGGCCCTTTTAACTGCTCGACACTATAGTAGGCAAACATAACAAAACGAAAAGCACTCCCTTGTCTTTCTAAGATACAGACAGAATATAAATTAATGGGTGTTGTGATGGGTACGTAAGTATTACGGCATGTGAGCAAAGGGGAGGGGCCCCATAGAGCAATGGGAGAGAGCAGAAATGCTGAAGATAAAGGCATGTGATAAAAGTATCTTGGAGATGGCCTTGACACTTGGTCATAAATGATGAATAGGACATGACAACCGGAGGAGGTTTGGGCAAGGAGGAAAAACACATACAAAGTTTAAAGGGAATTTCAAGTAATTTGGAAATGAAGTGAGAGAGGAGAATAATGAGAATGAATGCAATGAATGAATATGAATCATATCAGGAAGGGCTTCCGGGCCAAGCCGGAATGCCTTGACATTTTATCCCAAAGGGAGAGGAGGCTTGGAAGCATCTTGGTCAATTAGCAGTATTCAGCTCAGGAATGTTCTGAACTCAGAAGCAGAAATAGAGCTATTCCTTATTTTTGTTTGGTTAAATACCTGTGCTAGACATTCATTCTTAGACATTTCAAAGAAGTAAAAGACAAAATCCCTGAATTTCAAAAATTGAAAATTTGCTTGCAAATACACATTGAACATAAAGAGAAAAACAGACAGCAATACAGTTTGTGTGTTCTTTTCAAACACCTGTATTATCAGGATCCCGGCATCCAAGCCCTCGGAAATACATGTTGACCATCATCAATTCATAGGATGGTGTGGGTGAGGGTGTGGGCTTGGGTGGCACCACTCACAAGCCAACTCATATTTTCCCACAGTCATGCCTTTCTGCTCTTTTAACCAGTCATTCAAATTTTTGCCCACATCCCATATTTCCCACCTCTGTGTTTGATATAACTTTATCATGCTATTATCAGTCATTATGCATGAGTAATAGTGTTTCTTAGAAAATGCCATGCATTTACAGTTGACAACTGTAATTGACATATCCTGATAACTTGCTTAAGCTCATGTTTCTGTGGGTATGACTGGTGAGTGGAGCCCTGAAGAGTTGGTTGGATGTGATTGTGTTTCATGCACAAGAATAACAGTCAGTGATGCTGCTTTGCAGAAGTCCAGGGTGTGATACCGAGATAGCAATAAACTGATATTGTCATAAATTCATATTTTGCGTAGTGCACCATGTCTTAAAATTTTTTTCCAGACCTCTCTCTGAAAATGTTTATTCTTGGGAAAAAGACCATCAAGAGATAGATGTCCTTCCCCAAAGAGTCATATATGTATACATAGCCACATACATCTATGTACACACACATAGTATATCCATTTGCACATCTACACATATTACATACATGTGCGTATGTGTACACACCATTTATTCATATTTACATGTACTATAAAAGTTATGAAGCAACTCTTAGCTAATTAAGCAGGAGTCCAAGGGAAAAGATCTGGTTGCAACTCATAGCTTTAGGGCAGAAAATTTTCTTTTGTTAACTTAGATTGTGGATCCTAGTCTTTACACTTTGTGCTCTTAGAACTTTGTAGTATGATCTGCCTTGGGTAATAATTCTTACTGAATAATATTCTAGTGAAGCCATCTTTGGGGATTTTTTTTTTACACATTTTATTTCGAGTTCTAGATGCTATCTTTATGAGAACCTGCTTAGTTCATCTTTCATCTTGTTCTCCCCTTGTTAAAATGGACAGAATAATGAAAGCTTAGTTGCTACATGTGTGTACTTGTAATTATATACCTGTGCTTCTGTCCTACAGTATAATGCTGAGTTAAGGTGATGTCCTGTGTACCTCCTTATTTCCTGTTTTCATCAATTTAAGATTTTCTTGGCAATGCATTTTTCTTTCTTAAAGAATATTTCATGGTTTGCAGGTTCCAAAACTGTGTAATTATCACTTTTTTGAAATGATGTATTTTCCTTTGCTTGCCTCTTTTTTAAATTTTATTGTGGTATAATATAAAAATTAAAAATACATATATTTATAGTGTACAATGTGAAGATTTGATACATGTATACATTGTTCAATAATTACCACCATCAAATTAATTAAGCCAGGCTTCATCTCACAGAATTACATTTTGTGTGTGTGTGGTGATCTACTCCAAGCATACAATACAATATTATTAACTATAGTCACCATACTGCATAGGAGATCCATAGAACCTTCTCATCTTCTAACTTAATGCTTGTACCTTTTGCCTAACATCTCCCCACTTCCCTCATCCCCCAGCCTCTGGCAGCCACCATTCTACTCTCTGCTTCCATGAGTTCAACTCTATTAGATTCCACATACAGACGAGATGATACAGTATTTCTCTCCATGTCTAGGTGATTTCACTTGGATCTTCCATGTTGTTGCAAATAGCAAGATTTCCTTCTGTCTTTTTTTTTTTAATGGCTGAATAAGATCCCATTTTATATACGCCACATTTTCTTTATCCAGTCATCCATCAACAGACACAGATTTGAACTATTTAATGACATCTTACATATTTCAGTAAGGCATTTTTATCTTATTCCCATTCTACTACTAAACATTTTTTTTCTTTTAAAGCCAGTCTGAAGCCATTTGCTTCTCATTAACGGGAAACCTCCAACTGCCTTGATTCTACCTCTTGGATTACAGGTTATTATTTTTTTCTCCTTACTTTTGCTTTGGCTTTTACTTTGCTAAACAGATTGAGAAGCCCGGGAGGCTAATTTCTCTGGGTAGAGGAATACCTGGCTAGTGAAAGACGTGTGTGCTTCTGTAAGGAAATGCAGTGATATCCTCCAGTTTGTTGCTTCACCTTATACTTAATCTCTCTGGTGTGTTGAAAACTAGGTAAACAGTGATTACAAAACATTCACTAATGCTGTGTCCTCATCTGCAAACACCAGAACTCAGTAATGAACTGAGGATCCAAATATAGCCAGTAATGGTTTCCACCTCGTGTTAGGAGGTACAGGTTTCCCTCGCAGAAGTTTTGTGCTCATGGGCACCTGGGTGGTTCAGCTCAGGTTATGACCTCAGCGTCTTGGAACCAAGTCCCAAATGAGGCTCCCTGCTCAGTGGGGAGTCTACTTCTCCCTTGGCCTCTGCTGCTCCCCCTGCTTGTACTCTCTCTCTCTCTATGTCAAATAAATAAATAAAATCTTAAAAAAAATAAAGAAGTTATGTGCTCAGTTATGGTAGGTTGGCAATTCATTTGAGTTGATTCCCTGTTGATTCTGTAGGGTTCCAGATTGAAGATGATTACTTTTGCCTTTAGCTCTAGTTGTTATAAGTAAAACCTAGTAATAGTTTGTACCTTTGGTGGTGCACCTACAATACTCTGACCATTCTTCCCAGAACTCCATATGTATTCTGTCTGTTTACAGCAAACCCATGAGCTAGATCATGGGTTGAGTACTGAAAATTCACTTTCTTTCTGTCTAACAGGCTATCTGAAGTCCTATTTTCTCTTTTTGAGACTAATAACAGAATATTACACTTTCATGTAGAATTTGTTATAGTGCCTACTAAATGTTGGGAATATGTGTTTCCTGACTAGACTAAATCTTTTTTTATTTTATTTATTTTTTAAAGATTTGAGAGAGAGGGAAGGGGTGCAGAAGCAGGGGATGGGGGGAAGGGGCAGAGGGAGAGGGAGAAGCTGACTCCCCACTGAGCAGGGAGCCTGATGTAGGGCTCGATCCAAGGAACTCTGGGTTCATGACCTGAGCCATAGACAGACACTTAACTGAGCCACACAGGTACCTCATGCCTAGACTAAAATTCTAAGTGTCTTGGGTCATGATAGTTTTCTCTGTATTTTTAGTATCATCATAATAGGAGTACTTCTCCTTCGGCTCATATTTTCTTTCAGCGAAAGAGGTACTATTTGGTCAATTGATGATAATATAAATTCACATTGTGTGGGTCACATTGCTTAATTCCCCTTGGGAGCTAGAAGAATCTGGAAATAGTTCCCTTGATTCTTGATGCTGCTTGACCTAAGTCTTGTTTTTTTTTTAAAAAAAAATATTTTATTTATTTATTGGATAGAAAGAGAGAGACACAGAGAGAGAGAGGGAACAGAAGTAGAGGAAGTGGGAGAGGGAGAAGAAGCCTTTCCGCTGAAGAATGAGCCCAATGTGGGGCTCGATCCCAGGACCCTGGGATCATGATCTGAGAGGAAGGCAGACGCTTAAGGACTGAGCCACCCAGGTGCCCTTTGACTTAAATGGTTTTAATTCCTCTTATTATAAGAGTGGATAATAAAAAGATGAGAATGTTTGAACAGATACTTTCTACTGATAGGCATAATAGTATCAGGAAAAGTTAATATTCCTAATTAAAAAAAGCCCTACATGTCAACTGTTAAGTTTTCACAATGATATTTGTATATTAAAAGAATAGACTTGTAGCTATAGAAACACTTGTATTATTTAAGTATTACTTACAAAAAGTATCAAAATTAATTCTATTGAAATAGCCCTTTGATAACTAGCAGTTTCTCAGGAATATGACAGTCACATTACAGTAGAATAGGTCTTATCACAAACAATAATTATGAAAAGAATAGATGAATAGCAAATTTGAGATTTGGTGACTTCCCTGGACTGCCCAATGATTTTTTTTAAAGATTCTTTTATTTATTTAATTGACGCAGAGAGAGAAATTACAAGTAGACAGAGAGGCAGGCAGAGAGAGGAGGAAGCAGGCTTCCCGCTGAGCAGAGAGCCGGATGCAGGGCTTGATCCCAGGACCCTGAGATCACGACCCGAGCTGAAGGCAGAGGCTTTAACCCACTGAGCCACCCAGGTGCCCCAGCCCAATGATTTTTTGAATGGAAAAGTAAACCATGACCAGCACTCCTCTGACATCTTCAGTGATTTCTGTGTCCAGAGACACCATTTTTTCTGTGAGCTTATGTGAGATTCACTAGGAGCTTCTATAAATCCAAAAGAAATATTATTGGAAAACAGACACTTTCAGCCAATATTGAAATATAAATTATAATTGGAAATAGGAAATCTAAATTTTTTTACTCTACAGGGAAGTTCTTTCTGCAGAAAAACCTTTCTGCAAGGAAGAGCATGTTCTAGGCATGGTCGAATCCAGGGTTCCAGGTAGGAGGAAGCTGGGGGTCCAGGCTGGGCCTGAGGGCTGAGCACTGAGGCAGGGCTCCAGCTGGAGAGACTCTCCCAGAGCCACATGTGGCAAAGCACTCACTGTAAGGAGGGGATGAAGATGGAATTCTAGGGCAGGGTTTCTCAGCCTGGCACTATCGACATTTGGGGTTGGCTCCCTCTTTGTCACGGAGGGCTTTCCAGGGCATGGTTCACAGCACCCTCAGTCTCTACACACTAGATGTTGGTAGCACTCCCCGCCCCCCAAGTTGTGAAAACCCAAACTACCTTTAGATATGATCAACTATCTCCGGGGGACAAAATCACCCCTGCACACCCTGCAGAAAGGCCCCTCTAGGGGAGAGCCACTTGAGAGATGGGGGAGAGGAGCTCATTCATACCAAGTGAGAGATGGAGCCTGAATGCATCCTCTGAACCAACACAAGGGAAACCTCGCTGGATTAGACTTTTAGTGGGTCTGTGGCCTCCATGTGGAGAGGAAGGCAGCTCTTAAACAAACAATTGCCTATCCCGAATATGATTATAGTTTCCTATGTTAATAAAAACTGCTAAATGTTAAAGTGCTGAATTTATAGGATGTGCTTCCTATTGATCTAAGGAATGTCCATAGATAATACTTGATACAAGGGTTCCATGCACAAATGGGTTTTGGATATCCTTCGTTGAACAGTATAGCTGTTGATAGACTTCTTGAAGCCCTTAATTCATTAATGTACTCTATGAATCTCCAAGTAGGTAGGCTAGTCCCCAAATTTATCTGATGACGCTTTAGGAAAAATTACTGTATTATGAAGTATAATGACATGGGTTAATTTTTACTGGTTTTGTATCTCATCTTGGAGGGCTATCTTCCAGAGCAATTCCACACACGCTTTTATTGAATCCCAAAAAGGACATAGTGTGGGGTTCTCTCCACATCGTGTTTCTGATTCTGTATCCACGGCTTCTTTAATGCCGTAGAGTCTGTGCAGAATACCAATCAATATTTAGCTGTTTAGTTCATGATTTTTATTGGTCTTTGTTCTCATATTGGTTTCACATGCCATGTAAACATTTAAAATGCCAAATAAGTTAGCAAGACAATGTTGATGTCCTATAGATATGTTTACTATTATTGCTATCACCATTATGGTGTCCTATAGGTAAATTTCTTGACACATGCATGCGGATACATACATACACACCCACAGTGGTGATGAAGAAACAAAATCACAAGTGCCAAATGTTCTTAGCATTGAAAGGCACAAGAGCGTACACCTGCATTTCTACTCTACAAAGAAGCAGCTCTGATTTCTCTACTTTGTGATCCTTTCCACATTTCCTTCCTCCCCCTAAAAAAATAAATGTTGATTCACCCTGAATTGGTGTTCATGTATTTGTAATGTATGTGAGCTCTGTGTATTTCAACAGCAAATGTGAATCCCATCTGAAATCACATTTGGTTATAATTTGAAAGAGTATTTCCTGCAAAACTAACAAACAAATAAACAAATCAGTTTGATCTGGTGGGCAGACAAGATTGAGACGGGAGGTGTTTGTACAAAACAAAAATTCATTTTCGGCGTGGAAGTTCTTCTTGTGGAAGGAGTTCGTGGAGAATTTCTGTGACCTGTTTACGGCTCTGAGCCGCTTTCATGTAGCACGTTTCCCTGGCTGAGAGCTAAAAGAGAGTAGAGTGAATCTCAGTGGATCAATTAACAGAGGGACCTGTCCTTCAACAGCAGAAGATCTATTTGAGGATTTGCATATCACTGAAAAAAATTACAAAGCTGAGATAAATACAAGCCCGATAATAACTCACTGCAGACTTGGCTCCATTCCTAGATTTCCTTGGCTGTTTGTCCTAATAAAGTGTCTCCATGGCACTTAGGGCAGGAAGGTTATTAGTAGCTGTCAATCAAAGGAGGGAGTAGCATCGGCAGGAGGAGGAAGAGAAGAGAGGTGACATTCATCCTCTCTTCTCACTGATATTGGGTATAAAAGTCATTCAGAGCAAGTGGCTAAAAAGGGACAGGTCCCTCTTCATCCCCATGGAAAAAAGAAAAGCTGCCTTGGTTACCAACAATTTAATAATAAAACGAAATACATCAGTCATCTTCTTTTCTACCTTATTGATGCCTGAACATCCATTAATTCTGAGGAAATGAAGGACATATGAAAGAGATCTTCATGGGAGACTCTTGACTTAATATTGTTTTCTTATGTTTTCATGCAATGCATACATATCAAGGCTTAAAATTAAAGAAGAATATTTTCACCATTATCAGACACCTCTGGGTTTTTTTTTTCTTAAATGTTAAAAATTTTTCCTTCCTGCATAACAAGTAAAAGCCCTGAGAAAAAGAAGAAATCATGGACAAAACATGTTTTCTTGGTTCATTTAAATCAGATGTGGTGATTTAGACTTTACCAAGTTGATACTCAAAGCCTACCGATATAGCAATTAATTGATACTTTAAAGGTCTTTAATTTACTGTCTATATTCTTAATTAAAGAATATCTACTGCTTGAGCACATTGTCGTTCTATATGCATATTTTCATAAGTAACAGAGTCCATAGAGTGCTAATTGATATCCTGGTCTCCAGACAATACTTTACTAAATGAAATGACAATTATAACCAATTAAAATTCACTTTACATACCACTTCACCTATTTGGTATGTATTATGCATGAAGATGGAGAGTACATTGCCTCACTGCTCAGGATTTCTGTGTGTCTTGGAAATTGATGGACAGCTCCAAGATCTTCCTTTTAGTGCATTTTTTTCTCCCTAAACCAGGGGTCACTTGGGGGCTTATCGGAAACCCTATGTTTTGATGTTTCTTAGATTAAAGAGCTAATAAGAGCTGTTATTTGTTGCAGATAGAGGGTTGTTTTTTTTTAATATTTGCCTAACGTACATCAAGAGCACTTCTCTACAGAATCACTCTTGTGATGAGAAGAGATTTTGCTTTATTATTATTAAATACATTACTGTCTCATTACATATCCAACCCTCCAGCTCCTAGTTGCAAAATATCCTGCATAGATACTATTCATATATATGCCTCATGATAACAGTTATGTGTTAACCTGTTGCTCTTTACACAACCAAACTTGGAATTTTCAAATTTTGCATTGTTTTGCAAAGGCCCAGCTGACCTTGAGCTAGTATCAAAAGGCACAGAGTATGGGACCAGAAGGACAGCACCATTAACGTTTGCCTGCTTATTGAAGAAAAGGGATCTGCATCGCCTGCCATTTCTCTTTTTAAAATGTTCAAATCTGAAATAATCTGGGGGAAAAAACACATTAAAAAAGACAGGAATATAAACAGAAATTCTGTGACAAAAATAATAATATCCTAAAATTAAGAAAGGATTTCTAATTTTGAATAAATATTTCATTAGAATAAGTGATCAGTTCTGTTAAGGAATGTGCATTAGACTGTGTCTCTGCCCTCTTCAATTATTATCTGCCCTATGGTGAATATATGCTGCCTTCTCACAGGAAAATAAGATCCTTTTAAAAATACTTTTTAACTAAGAAATATTCTGTTGTGTTGAGAAATGTAGACTCCTGTTGTCGGTAATGTTACCTGGTATATTTTATTCTCATGGTGAGTCCCAAATCATAATGTTTTCATAATCTTGATTTTTACTCACCTATTTGCATAGCTCCTGCATTTGGCAAGTGAATTTCTGAGCAACAAGTGTGCAATGAATTTTCTGGAAACTCTAGGTTGTAAGGGGTAGGAGCTGTAAATCGTTTAGATATAAATTATTTTGCAAAAGCATGAACAATGAAAAAACCAACACAGTTGCAGCTTCCTTGTAGAAACATTTTTTTTTTAATTTAGAAAGGCTAATTGCATTCTCCACAATTATGTTTGCATTTGTTTGTTGGATTTTCATTTCTAATGGAAGGTTAGATTGATTATCCAACCCTCCCCCCCGAAAGAAAGAAAGAAAGAAAGAAAGAAAGAAAGAAAGAAAGAAAGAAAGAAAACCCTTTGAAATTGGGCTTCAGTTTGTAAAACATTTGCCTTAAAAATATACCTGTATTAGCAAGTATTAATCTTAATCAGAATCTTCCAACAGTCTTGAATTATAATAGGATTTATGATTCAAATATCATTCCCATTTGCAGCATTTTTATTCCAGAATGTTATATTTCAACAATTATGAGATAGGCTGCCAACTTCAGATAGGATAGGAAAATAACTTCTAAATAGTGCTTTCCAATCAATTTTTTAAGTTCAAGTACAAAATAATGCCTAATGTTGTATCTATATACTGATAGTTGAATATATTATAAATTACATTTTATAATCGTGAGTTTTCATTTTTATAATATATTTTTCTACTTTCCCTTATTGACTTCTTTTCTTTGTTCCTTTCTTCCATCATAATCCATTTCATACTCTGAACCACTGAATTTTAAAATTATTTATTAAAAATATGGATTAATATCAATAAAATTTTTGAAACACATTTTGTTTTAGTCATTTTGGCTAAATTTTTTGATGAAGTAATGGGAACTTTACTACTTATTAATCCCTGTTTTGAGGACTGCTATGTTTGATTTACAGTAAAACATACGCAAAATCACAAATTTCTGAGAATTTTTCCTTAAACTTTAAGTGCTTGCATTTTTTTTTACTTTTTGATATATTAAATATCACTAAACATTCCTTAGGTGCAAAAATAATCCCATAATATTTTTTTGCAATTATGAAGATTGATTTTTCATTAAGATTTTTTTTTTTTTTGGTTTTGTTTTGGTTTGTTTTTTTAGAAAAGTTGTTTTGTGCAGTAAATGAAGTGCCAATGCAGACAAATGTAACCAACATTAAGCTGGCCAATAGAATTCAACAAACTGCTAAGGTCATTAATATAATTTGTTTTGGCACTGTTACATTTCCTAGTGCTACTCTGAGTAGTTTGCTGGGCACATCAATTTGTTTTCAGCTATTGTGAAATTGGATATCTTGGCTTTCATCCAAAGCACCCTCTCAATTTGCATATCTTTGTTATCATTTCAGGTTCTCAGAACATACTGTGGACTATCACACCATCTGCACCAAGATCCTCACATCCAAACACAAATTAAAAATGAAACTGTAAAATTTGCAAGGAAACAATACAGACCTTTTATCTCATTCTCCCTCTGTTCATTTTCAAAAGAGAAACTTGCTTGTAGCCAAGCATAGCAAAAAAGGCTTTTATTAATTGGACTGGCATCAAGCATGCATACATAAAATTGTTTATTTTTTCCCTATAAAGGGGTTGCCTGACATAAAAGGGTCTTTGAAGATGACATTCAGATTTTGACATTTGCATGATATTGTATAAATATCAGAGGTAGGGGACTTTTCTGACAAACCAGATGGGTCAAAAAAAAAAAAAAAAGAAAGAAAGAAAGAGAAAGGCACTGCAATAGAAAGATATTAGTCCTTTACTTAAAGGATATTAACTTCTCCTCTAAACTGGAAATTATTAGGCAAGATAAACAAACATATTGGTTACCAATAGAGCTTTTATTTATTTTTTTTAAGGGAATTCTGATCCTGGGAAAATATGAGGTTCATTTCTGACAAATATTCTATATTTCAATTAAAAGCATATAATGTAATTGAATCTTGGCCTTCTGAGTGCTATAGTAATTAAATTTCATTGTTGAACTCATTACTAGTGGACGGTCTTATTTTTGATTGTAGGTTAGGCATAGGAATGTTTCTGAAGGATGGAAGGGCATGCTGGGTCCTTGTATTCATCAACATCTGGATTATGCAGGCATAGCTTTTTTACTTCCCTTTGTGATTTCAGAAGGCAGATGCAGGCTAACTATAATTTCTTACAATAATAAGAGTATACCTTCCAATCCCTATCAGTTGATCTTAAATAGGAAGGGAGGAAGGAAGGAAGGAAGGAAAAGAAAGAAAGGAAAGAAAGAGAAAAGAAAGAAAGGGAGAAAGACCTTCTAAATGGCACTTAGGGGTAAAGGCAAGAGGGAAAAGCAAACAGAGACAAGGAGATTTGCTGATGGAGTACTTCCATATGGATTTCAAATGCCAGCAAAGGGAACCTCCTCCATCTGAGTGTATAATAGAATAGCACAAATTCGATTAGACTCCTTGACCCTTATATCAACTAAAAATCAGACACAGTCAGCAAGTTGTGCACAAAAGTCAGTTGCCGCACTCCGTCTTCAGCATAGCCCATCATGCCTCAGGCCCCCACAGCTTGCACCATGATATTCTCATGCTTTTGTTCTCATACTCATCTCAGTGTTTATTATGGACCTCCTGGAGACACGTTTGTATAGTTCTCTTTGTGAATCTTGCCTTAAATAATAGCTCTTTCCCTACTTTCCAGAAGAGTCCAAAATTGAAAGAGAAATTCATGTTTTCTGGAAACAATGGTCAGTGAATTGGTGTGAGTTTGGTTCACACGTGGGCTGGGCTTAAGGTCAGTCAGTGCAGGCTGCTGAGGACGAGGTTCCTGCATAACCCTAGCAAGGCCCTTGCATGTATGACTGGCTTGTCACATTAACCTCTTCGAGTCATCGGTTACACCATCACCAGGTTCTCTCTCTTACCTAGATGTCCTCTCTTCTGTATTCCCCATATAAAATTATGCTTCTCTTTGACTCCTGCCTTTTCCAGAAGGCTTATGGCTCCTTCTTTGCTCTTGATCAGATGGTCCAAATTTCACTTCCAGGATACCTTCAAGAACATGGTGCCCTTCTTTTCTTGCAGATTCCCATTGTTCTCAGTGTCTCTATCTCCCTCATTGTTCCTGCCCAAATTCCTCTCTTTAGATTCTTTTTTTTTTTTTTAAGATTTTATTTATTTATTTGACACAGAGAGAGAGATCACAAGTAGGCAGAGAGACAGGCAAAGAGACAGGGAGAGGAGGAAGCAGGCTCCCTGCTGAGCAGAGAGCCCGATGCGGGCCTCGATCCCAGGACGCTGAGATCATGACCTGAGCCGAAAGCAGAGGCTTTAACCCACTGAGCCATCCAGGCGCCCTAGATTCTTTCTGTTTCAAATAAAATGCATAGGAAATGAGTGTCCTGAGTGAAATCACATGGATGGTAAAGTCAGACTTAAGCAGCTGGGTGGGTGTGGTAACTCGGCTGACAGCTAGACCTTGCAGACACTGCTGGGAATAGGAATCAGAGCATCACCTGGTTGGGTGGGCTGCAGTCCCATTTTTCTGTGGGTATCTGAAGGACATACAGTGCTGCCAAACAGGTTTTCTGCTATTAGTCTAGCCCTTCTCCTAGAGGGAATGGGCTTCTCTTGAACCATTTTTTGGTGCATGCCTGTTGGTGTTTCTGGTTGGCAGCCCCCACAGCTCTCTGTCCAGGATATGTGGGGACAATAAAGAAACCCAGAGAATTTGCTGCCATTGTTCCTCAAATCTGAAGTTTCCTGAACAGTCCAACTTCTTTCCACCTTTCAGAGGTTTCCTTGGCTGGTTGGTTGTGTTATGTCCAGTGTTGTAATTATTAGAGGAAGAACCAAGGGGAATGGGGCTACCCCCTTTTGGGGTAACTTGCTATCCATTTTTTTCATCCTTGATCTTTTGTCCCACTGCATTTGAATTATTGTGTTAATTGTATTGCTGTTAAGAAAACTGTACTGAATCCCCAAAACCTGCCAGGCACCATTCATTCATGTAAATCAAACACAGATCCATACCTTCGTGCAGGACTAAATTCTAAAAACTTTATCTTTCCGACCTCCTTCTTCCTTATCATTTTGCCTTTTTTCTTCCTCCTCTAGCCTTTAGTGCTACCTGCCTCCAGTACTATTTCCACTAATGCCGATCATCCATCTATATCTTTACCTAAAATCCCAACTTCTTACTTTTTAAATAAAACTTAAATAATATCAGGGCACCTGGGTGGATCAAGGTTAAGAGTTTCACTCTTGATTTCAGCTCAGGTCATGATCTCAGGGTCTTGAGATCGAGCCCCTCGTCAGCTCTGTGCTGGGCATGAAGCCTGCTTAAGAGTCTTTCTCCTCCCTCTCCCTCTCCCTGTCCTCCCCGCCAAAAAAGGTTGGGGAACTTAAACAATATCAACATTAATTCTACTAATGATACCAATGAAACTTTTTTTAAAGATTCTATTTATTTATTTGACACAGAGAGAGAGAGATTACAAGTAAGCAGAAAGGCAGCAGAAAGGAGGAAGCAGGCTCCCTGCTGAGCAGAGACCCCGATGTGGAGCTCGATCCCAGGACCCTGGGATCATGACCTGAGCGAAAGGCAAAGGCTTTAACCCACTGAGCCACCCAGGCACCCCATACCAATGAAATTTATTGACATCATGGTCACATAATACTCTCAGTTGCAGAAACAACCAAAGTGCTATTTTCATTAATATTGTGAATATCCAACTTTCTAGACAATTAGAGGAAGGAAACTACACTGAGTAAATATTTACTATATACCAGGGACTGTATTTGTTGCTGTTTTACTTCTTCCAACTTAGAAGGACCCTTCAATTAATAAGAAATTTTAATCTCTGCCAATGGCTGCTATGAGAAAGAGAAGTTAATTTTTGTCTCTTAGCTATATCATGAAGACCATTTATGCTTTATAATTTATGTGCTTTGGGCTCTAAGATCTATATACTCAGGCTAAGGAGACAGTATCTCAAAATAACTATTTGAAACTGAAAAAGTGTAATCCAGTAACTGATTTTATTTGGTTTGCAAGACACTAAAATAAAGATATGAGCCTTTTTATGCAGCAAAGAAAATTATGATTTTAGTATAATAGAAAAATAGGTATTTGTCTATTGTTTTTTAATATACAAATATCCACAAATGATTTTGTTTTTATGCAATGAATTTGGAAAGAAAAACACAAATTATTCAAATAAGTACAACATAAATAGGCAATGCTGTAATTTGGCAAACTTCACAATTAATGTACATTTTCAATGTCTGATTTTTGTGCCAGACAAGTTACCTACGGGCCAAAGTCATTAAACAAAGCTTTAAAAGACATTGCACAAGACTGCAAGTCATAACAATCAAGAAGCAAAAAATATGACTGCCTATGTGTCCAATAACACAACCAAATCAGCAGTTCTTATAAAGCAGAAACTACAGGAGGTGCACAGAGAAAAACACCTTAACCACAAAAACTTGTGAACTAAATGAACTAAAAACTTAAGAAGGTTATAGAACAGAGAACTATAATGTAAGCTGCATAGATGAGTCTCACATGTAATTTAAGTAATTTAAGTATTCTTCACATGTAATTTAAGTATTCCTCACATGTAATTTCAGCCCAGGTCAAAAAGTGAAATTAACTTTAAAATGATTTCACTTAACACAATATAGCCAAAGTATTGTAATTTCAATATGTAATCAATTTAAAGAACTATTAGTAACATATTTTTATTTGTTTGCTCATATTAGGTCTTTAAAGTATGGTTGGTATTTTATACTTACATCAGATCTCCATGTGAACAGACCACATTTTAAGTACTCACAACCATGTGAACTAAGCTTCATAATCAATAAAATAAATCATATATATCCATGCATATATGTAAATTCTGAATCCTGATAATGGAGGACATACCTTCCCTTCAAGTATACATGGAATATTCATGCATTAAACTATTTGATAGACCATAAAGACAGTGCCATTTAAGTTTGAGAAATAAAAATAATAAAATTAAATAAAAACAGTAAAAATACCATGCTCTGATCACAATGCCATAAAAACAGAAATCAGTAACAATAACCAACATGAGTGCACACACGTCTCTACCTGGAAACCATATAGAAAATAAAAAATTTAAAAAAATTAGGTTCACTATTAAAGAATTCTTAGACCAAAGGGGAAGTACAAATAAAAACTGAGGATCAACTAGAAAACAATATTAATGGAAACATTTTCCATCATAGTCCATGGTCCACAAGTAGTGGAAGACTCAGAAAGTCCAGAGAACTGACTATTTAGAGTAATAAAAATGAGAATAAATGGAATAAGTTTCCTGTGCAAAAATCTAGGAAAGGACAAAATAAAACAAAGGAAACCAGAAAGAAATAAGAGATAATGAAGGAGTTACTGAGAAATTATTGAAAACATAGGTAGGAAACCCAAAAATGATACCAAATGCTGGTTCTTTGAAAGATCAATGGATCAGCCAAATAACTAGCTACTTAATCCATATAGGAGAGAAAGCACAAATAAGCATTTTTTTCAGTATCAAGGAGGAAATAATATCTTAGACAAATGAAATTTAAAGCAAAACAAAGCAACAACAAAAATAAACAAATGAAATTTCAAATACATATATGTAAAAGAAGCTGTTTGTACAAATCTACTCAAATGAATTGAAAACCTAGGTGAAAGAGAAAGGTTTCATGAAAACATAATTTAGAAGAACAACCCTAGTGAACATAGGACATCTAAACTTATCAATATACACAGAAGGAAGAAAATGTAACTGCAAAATACCTTGTGATGAGACAAGAGGATTTCACATGGAAATTTTACCAAACTTCTAAAGACCGGAGGATGTAATATTACTTTAAAAATTTCAGAAGTTACAAAAAATGAAATAAATAAATAAAAATGTCTACTATTTGAATGGATTGTTGATGACAAAGACTAAAGATGTTGCAAAATCTGACAAAGATTGAATGACAAAGAACAGTGCAAAACTATCTTACTTAACAGTAATGACACATTATTTTTAAGATTTACTTATTTATTTGAGAGAGAGAGAGAGAGAGAGAGAAAGCAGGGTGGGGCAGAGGGAGAGGGAAAGAATCTCAAGCAAACTAGCCACTGAGCATGGAGCCTGAGGCAGGGGTTGATCCCATGACCTGAGTGGAAGTCAAGAGTTTGATGCTCAAAGGACTGAGCCACTCAGTAACACATTTTATGAGCTCCTTCTCCAAAAGGCAAAAGCAAAAAGCAATGATAAAGCATTGGATTTAAAAAAGAAGGTTAATATCCCTAATATATTAAAAAGCTATTAAAACTGGTAAGATAATGGCCTACAACTCCCTGGCTAAATAATAGGAGATATGAGAAGATGAGTCAAAGACAAATTGATACAAATGACCCTTGAACTCTGAATTCACACTCAACTTCTCTTATAATAAAAGAAATGTAACTGTCCAGACAGGGAGGAGTCTGCTAACTTACTCTGGTGGCAAGGCAGAGGAGAATGCTTATTTCTCCTATGTGACCAGCAAAAATGCAAAATGGTACAGCCCCTGTGGAGAATTTGGCAGTGTTGAACAACATTAAATATACACTTAGTCTCTGATTCAGCAATCCTGCTTCTAGGATTCGATCCCAAAAATANAGAGAATTTGGCAGTGTTGAACAATATTAAATATACACTTAGTCTCTGATTCAGCAATCCTGCTTCTAGGATTCGATCCCAAAAATACATCTGTAAAAATAAAATGAACCAAGTGAACAATTTTATTAAATGTGGCACTATTTTTATTAACAAAAGATAACCAATTCAAATGTCCATCCATGGAGCTGATTAAATAAACTATGGTATATTTACCCATGGGAATATTATGCAGCTAAAGAAAGGAATAAATGGTTTGCATATATTGATATAGAGTGATTTGCAGAATAGGCTCTAAAGTAAACAAAAATCAAGAAATACAAAATCTGTATATTTCCCCACCTTCCATGTAAGAAGGGGAAGGAAATATACATATTGAATTATTATTTATATATGAATTATATATTTATTAAATAAATAAGTGAATTATGTATTTTCCCACAGTAAACATGAGATAAACTGGCCTCATAAGACTACTGATATGATACAGCGTGCAGGACATGGCACCAGCTATCTTCTATCAGAGCATATTTGAATTTCAATCTAATAAAGTCTTAGATCTATCTTCTAATTTACTGATACTTCGGGGCTGCAAGAACAAGTTAGAGCTCTCCATGACATAGTAGCCAAATCTAGAATATGACCTATTTCCATGGTACAGTTGATCTGATTTCTTCAACAAGCAATGATATGAAAACAAATTAATGATAAAGAAGGGGATAATATTTTATTTTTTAAAGATTTTATTTATTTATTTGAGAGAGGGAGTGAGAAAGCATGAGCAGAGGGGAGGGGCAGAGGGAGAAGCAGACTCCTTGATGAGCAGGGAGCCCGATGTGGGACTTGATCCTAGGATCCCAGGATCATGACCTGAGCCGAAGGCAGATGCTTAACTGACTGAGTTACCCAGGCACCCGGAAGGAGATAATATTTTAATTAAAAGTTACTTGAAAGTAACTGAAGAGATTCTAGTGGTCCCACTAGATAATGAACCAGAAAATACACCAGAATGATTCTTCGTTTTGTTAGATATTCTAGTCACATCAGAGATATAAAATAAAATATTGTTTGTTTTGAAATGCATACTGAAGTTTTGGGTGGGGGTAGTTGAAATGATGTGATATCTGGGATTTCCTTTCAAAGCAAACAAACAAAAAAACTAAACATAGCACATATTCTTATGACTGTTAGGCTTGGTGATAGGTAAATGATGGCTCTTCATAATTTTAATATTTGTTTACATGTAAAGATTTTCATAATAGGAAAGAAAGGAAAATAGAAGGAAAAACTAATAGGAGAAACCAGTTTGGTACCCTATTAGGCCACCCAACAACCAAATCATAAAACAGTAATGGTAAGTAAGTTTGTTCTCCAGTTCACAAGTCAGGGGTAAGTTGAGACAGCTCCACAACTTTTATCTTGGGCCTGGGCTGAAATGGAAAGAATGTACAGGATAGAGCACATTCTTCTCATAACGGAAGACAGAAGCTCCAGCAGAAGCAAGCAAACACACACAATGCCTCCCTGGCTCCAGCTCAGAACTGGAACTGCCACTTCTCCCATAACCTACTGGCCAAAGCAAGATGCATGCCCAAGCCTACCAACATCCCTGGGGTAGGAACATTCATTCTTCCCAGCAAAGTCGGGGCAGAGGTGGGGCCTAGGGTAGGGAAAAGGAGGGAACTCACGGATCAACAGTCTACCCCAGGATGGCACCTGGGTGGCTCAGTTGGTTAAGAATCTGACTCTTGATTTTTAGCTCAGGTCAGAATCTTGCAGTCATGAGATGGAGCCTTGTGTCAGGCTCCACACTCAGCTCTCAGTCTGCTTGAGATTTTTCTCCCTCTCCCTCTGCCCCTCCCCCTGCTTTCATGCTCTCTCTCTCTCTCTCCCTCTAAAATGAATATGCAAATCTTTAAAAAAAAAACAAGTTTGATTTAAGGCATGCCTTTCAGCTCAAGTGTAGGAGCAAAGTAGACAGTTAAATATAGGAGTCCATATTTCAAGGCGGCGTTTGGAATGGAGATGGAATTTTTAATATCAATTTACTATTGCTTTCCCTGAATTGCCTCGATATTTTGGTATTAAATATTAAGAAAGCATATTGACAAGACTAATTATGGATATTTTCCAAATCGTGATTAGAAATGTGCAAAGAGGTTTATATAAAATAGCAGAATTCTGATAAAATACACATAGATTTGCAAATAATTTTTCAAGGCTCACTGATTCTGTTAGATGATTTTCTTCTGAGTTTATCTTTCTGACTTTCGGAAATAATGAAACAAGAATCTGCGAACTGTTAGGGAATCTAATTCCATGGGACCTAAGGTTGCCCCTTGTCCTAACTCCTGCTCACTTCAGGGATTCTCTGACAACATCTGTGCAGATGGTCATCCAGACTCCTTGTCTTCCTCCAGTGAAGGAAACCACATTATTTTCCAGGCTGCCTCGTTTAATCTTTGGATGATTTCCAGGGCTACCAAGCTTTAACTGACATCTTGGTTCTATGTTTACTAGCATGATGGCCTCCCTAAGTTTCTGTTTCCTCCATCAGAAATAGTAATACCTAGCTCTTTCCCTCCCTTTGTAGAGAGTGAGGACAACTGCTCCCCCTACAGGCATATCGAATCTCTTCAGCATTCCCGAACACTAAAATATTGCTGATGGTGATTTCAAAATCACAGTACAGAGGTTTTTCATTTTCAGTAGCCTGGGATATTATTTGTCTGAGACTAAGGAAATCATTTTCAAACTTGTCTGTAGATTGGAATCACCTGGGCAAAATATGACACCTGGGACCTGGCCCCAGGTAGTCAGGTGTGTGTGTCCTTGGTATGTCCCAGGTACTGGTCTTTATAAGTACAAGATCTGGAGTTTGCTTCTGGAATCAGAGGAGCTAGGTTGATACACCTACACTATAGTTCATTGGTTCTCAAAACATAGGGTGCATCAGAATCCTACTGGGGACTTGTTAGACATTTTGGTGGACTGCAGCCTCAAAGTCTGTGATTCAGTAGGCTTGGGGTGGAGGCCCCCCAGTCTGCCTTTCTCAAGAGCTCCCAGGTGATGCTGATGCTGCCATTTGGAGGCCACATGTTGAAGACACCTTTCTAGTTGTCTGCTCCTTTGGACCCTCTGTTAATGGGTTTTGTCTGCCATTCCCTGCTTCTGCTCTCTCATGCCCTCTATTTGTCTACAGCAGTGGTTCTCAAACCTGGGTTCTAAAAGCCCTCAGATGACTCTGCCACAAGATGAAGTTTGAGAAACGCCAGTCCATACATTCAGCTTGCCACAACAGGACTGGAGCTCACCATCCCCCTCAGGTCTGGTCCTCCGTCTTCTCTGGTGGTGGTTCAAATTCCCAAGAAGCAGCAGCTGACTGACCTAGTTTATTTTTTCATACCAGACTCTAGGTCACTGGTCATTTTGGATTGGTTAGTCATATAATCAGTGGACCGTGATAAAGGTGTATATCTTGCCCCAAATATTTTGAATCAAGAAGTCTGGCATGCAGGCAGCATTAAGAATCACTGACTCAGGGGCACCTGGGTGGCTCAGTCCTTAAGTGTCTGCCTTCACCTCAGGTCATGATCCCAGGGTCCTGGGATCAAACCCCAGGTAGGGCTCCATGCTGAGCGGGAAGCCTGCTCTTCCCTCTCCCTCTCCCCCTGCTTGTGATTCCCTCTCTCACTGCTTGTATCTGTGTCAGAAAAAAAAAAGAAAAAGAAAAAGAAAAAAAAATCACTGCCTCAGAGCACGTTCTTAAAGTGGGGTCCTCGGACCAGTAGCAATAGCACCACCTGGAACTTGATAGAAATACCAAGTCTTTCCTTAGACTTCTGAATCCGAATGTCAGGGTGGGGGGAATCTGTGTTTTAACAAAGCTTGTCTGGGAAGCTGCGGCGCACTCCAGCTGCCAATCACTGCTTGAGAAGAATCTCACTGAAGGCTCCATGACCTCATCTGTTACCCTATCTCACCTCCAACCACAGATGTGGGGCTGGTGACAAGACTTATAAAATACTTAAAAAATATGTATAAAATTTTGCCACTAATTTGCACTTCTCCAAATGCCAACTTTTACAACCTCTAAGATATCCGTTTCGAAAAGAGATATTTAAAGAAAATAAAGGCGATCTGGGTTGCGGAGCCCAAGCCCCACATTACCGCATTTCCACACTGTCTATGGCTAAAACCTTATATAAACAACCTTGCTTTGGTTTATAATTGTAGAATCCACAAGGGTCACATCGGCAGTAATATATGCCACAACTTCCACAGCAGTGAACATCTGGTATGTAATTTTACATCAACAAATTCTACTTTGATGAAACTTAAACCTATGAAATTTAAACAAAATGGTGTTAGGGCTGAATCCCCAAAAGAAAAAGAAAGGAATCTGGGTTTCTGTTTTTCCTTTTTCAAAACCCAGGTGCACATTAAAGCCAGTGCCAGGACACACACTTGTGTAATTTGGCTCAAGTGCAGGTTTTCCTGTCTAATGACATTAGACTGACTACATCAAAATAACCACAGGCCTCAAGCCGAGTTCAGTAAGCTCCATCCTTCCAACAGGGGTGAAAAGGAAGGAACTTGCTTAGGTAGCCGGTCATGTGCTCAGCCGCACTGTAACCTTCAACTTGCTATCATTGAAAACACTGAAGTAAAGGGTTGCTTTCTACTTTGGATTGAATTACTTACTCAGGCACTTGATTCAGGACCCTGGCTTAGGCAGATGTCTACATCAGATGCTGTAGGGAACCAGAAGCCAGAATGTTATTCTTCGCTTTCTCTCTATAAAATAATTGGAAAAAAGAAGATGGGTGTGACCATTCTTCCCAACTCCTACAGTATCCAATCCATAATGATGAAGTTAGGTTACTAGATTCATCAAAATGTGCTGTTTTTCCTAAAATATGTCATTCTCAACTATAAAATCCCCATCGAGGAATGAAACCTAAATCTTAAAAAAATGAGAACTCAGGGCGCCTGGGAGGTTCAGTTGGTTAAGCCTCTGACTCTTGATTTTGGCTCAGGTCCTGATCTCAGTGTCCTGGGATCAAGGCCTGTGTCGGGCTCCCGGCTCAGCGGGAAGTCTGCTTGTCTCTCTCTCTCTCTCCCTCTGCCCCTCCCCCTCCTCTCTCTCTCTCTAAAATAAATAAGTAAATCTTTTTTAAAAAATGAGAAAAACTTGTTTAGTGAACGAAAAGGAAGGCAACAAATTATAGTCATGATTGTACCTTTTCATATTACACCTTAAAGTACATATTTAAGTAGCTATGTTGTACTCTCAATCAACATACATACCACCCCAACCTCTGTGAACCCAGCAAAATCCCACCAAGGCTCTCTCAGGCCTCCCTTCTCCACTCTACCCCTGAGCTTGAGATTCTCTAGGGTTCATGAAGCATGTCTCTCTGAATCCACATGTATTTCTTCCCGAGTGTTTTCTCTTGTGTCCCTCATCACTGAGATTGTTTCAGCTTCAAGATTATCTGCTCACTCCTGTAACATTTTTCATCTGGATTTACTAGACACCCCCACCTTAATGGGTCCAAAAAATAACTCAGTGACTTTTTCTTCCTTCTCCCCACAGACCTGATATACATCCCACATCCTCAATGCCGTGTCTAAAGCAGTCACTCCCATGATTATCCCTGGCTCCTTCCTCCTACTTCTCTTCCAGAAATCCTGCATTTATGGCCATCTGTTCTTATCAATTCTAATTCAGAAGCACCTCTTAAATCTGCCCTTCCTATTGATTCTTTAACAATCCAGCTAAACTGTTGTAATATCATATTTTTCTGCCAATTTTTCTTCACTTGAACCCATGTCCCACTTGCATGTTTTCCTGCTCAAAATGCAATGTGTCTTGACTGTTTTTCTTTTCAGGTCTTCCACTGGAGTCATGACTATTTATAGAATGGGACCCAGTAGCATTGCAGATGAGGCAAAACAGTCTCCTTTGTGTTGAGCTTCATCTCTAGCTCATTCATGCTCCAACCACTTGCGCTTCTGACCATTACAGGCGCCACGCCTCACCATGGCTCTATGCGCTGCTCAATGTGACTTCCCTCTGACTGCAAGGGCCCGACCTCCCTTCTCTGTTGGCATACTCCTTTCCATCCTCTCACATGGAGCTCAGCTGGTAGCTCATCTAAACTGACCTTCTTGACTCACCCAGAATAGAACACATTTTTATTTTTGCTAGCACTTTGCACACTATATTTTGGGGCTCTGGGTCACAGATAATTCTAGTGCATACCCATGCTGAGTTTTCCTTTACCTCTCTGGACATGTGGGAAGGTTCCACAGCTCTACCCCTTATGCTTATTGGAACCATATTACCAGATGTCATGAAGAGGAGGTGAGCAGAAGCCATAGGGGTCACTCCCAGCACAAAAACACATTTAATTACTCCCTTCCTCGCAGCGGTGACCAAGGGCCTTGTATTCCTGACGGGATAGCTGCAACAAGGTGGTCCCTCTCTTAATCTGGGTTCCTGTGTGTCTCTGGGGATCAGAACTTCCTTGCCAGCCCATAATAAACCATGGGCTGTTTTAGTCATCTCTCGCTGGATAACAAAGAGCTCAAGGTGTAGGAGCTTAAAACAACAGCACTTTATAATTCTCCAGGGACTTTCTTCCAACAGATTTATGTAGACTTCTTGCAGCATAATAGCTGCATTTCAGGAGAGAAAAGTAGAGGCTGCCAGGCCTCCTGACAGCTAGATCTGGACCAGCATATGCTGTTGGTCAAAGCAAGTCACAAGACCAGCCCAGGTTCAAAGAGAGGAGAAAAGGCTCCACACCTTGGTGAGCGTTCATCCTGGATATCCAGGGAGGGGAAGGATTGCTGTTCGTCATTTTTGGAGACTAACTACCACATCTGGGTGAAGCCACTGGGATTTGGGGGTTATTTGTTACTACAGCTGGACCTAGCCTTTCCTGGCTAGTACATTCTGCTTATATATTTGTTTAATAAAACAATCTGTAGCTTCTTTCTGTTAAAGAGAGCCTTAAAAATCATATTTTGCTTAACTCAAATCCACAGCTCCCAAAATAATGGTTGAATCATAGTCAGCGAGCTACTAAAAGCTTATGGAGTGAATGAGTGAAGGTTTTACTTACAACAACAAGACAACCAGAGCTTGAAACCATAAATGAGAGTAGAAAGGTCAGAACATGTCAGAGAAACCTGTATAATGATACTATAGATGTTGCCTCTTGCCTAGGACTTTGCTTACATCCAAATAGATTCACGTATGCTATCCTTTTATCCTCTCAGACTCTCTACCAGATATGAAAAAAAATTGGATATTATTACAATAATTTTGCAAATCAAACACTTGAGTCACAGAAAAGTGGACAGAATGTTCAAGATCAAATAGCTGGAGAGTTGCAGCTGTTAGTCCTGTGACTTGGAATTCAGTCCTCTATTCATGCAGGACTACATTATTACATTGGAATTTGGGAAATTGTTTGAAAGTGAAAAGAAAAGAAATGAGATGAATATGTAAGGAGAGTGCAGGTCAAGGCAAAGATTTAATGGAGGATAAACATATTCAGGGGAAGATAGCTTTCTGCTGTCAAGAAAAATGTGGATGGGTTAGAGATACAATAGATAATTTAATTAGTTGAAATGGATAAGTGTGTTCAAGAAGAGTGTACAAAAATGAAAAACACTCTGTAGAAGCAGTCCCTATATGCAGCCTGTCTATGTACAAAAAAGCAAATGACATAGATCACAAATCTTCTGTGCTAAATAGGCATTTACAAAAGAGCAGTGTATATATTTTCAAAGAAATAATTCATGCACAATTTATAAAAAATAGGCCTTTGGTCAGAAAGCTTTCCTTCAAGCTTCGTTTAGAGCTGTGTTCTCCTCCCTGGAAGATAAGTATCTTTAGCTATCCTTTCTCCCATCTTCCTTCTTATTTTTATTTTAAGGACAGCCACCCTCTGGAGCACCTTCCTGCCTACTTCAGAGACACTCCGTCAGTAAATGGATGTCTCTGGGAGAATCTGGAGACCTGATATGCACCATCTTTTACCTGTAACTTCACCCTTCCTATATGCTCTTGCTGAGACTTTGGAGGTTGTGTGTGTAGATGAACTTGGAGTCCAGGGATCCAATCGCTCCTCTCTCTCAGAGGAGCCCATGAGGGAGAGGGAACACACCTCACTTCACCCCCTGCTGTGCTCCATTGGTTCATCCTTTCTCAACAATCTCCTCCTCCTCTCATGTCTTCCACATCATACACATATCCAACTTACACAACAGAGCAAGGATCCCCTTTCCTCCACATCAAAAAGTCTGGGACTTGGGTGCCTGGGTGGCTCAGTGGGTTAAAGCCTCTGCTTTCGGCTCAGGTCATGATCTCAGAGTCCTGGGATCGAGGCCCGCATCGGGCACCCTGCTCAGCGGGGAGCCTGCTTCCCCCTCTCTCTCTGCCTGCCTCTCTGCCTCCTTGTGATCTCTCTCCCTCTGTGAAATAAATAAATAAAAATCTTTTAAAAAAAAAAGTCTGGGACTCAAAGACTTCACCTTCTTTAGACCATACCCAATCCTAGAGATGAACTTGTATTTCACTGTACATGGTGGTTGTTTGCAGAGGTGTCCCCTTCTCAAAAGAAATCAAAAAGCTGCCATAAGCCAGGGCAGAAATTCTCAAAATAGTTTGGTCTCAGGACCCCTTTAAGTTCTTACAAACCACTGAGGACCCCAAGGGGCTTTGTGTTTGTGGATTATACTGTTGCTATTTGAAATGTTGGAAATTAAAACTAAGACTTCAAAACTATCAATTCACTTAACAATAATGACTCTAATACATGTTTACATAAAGAACAAAATTTTTAAAGTAGCTATACATTTCAAAATAAAAATAATGAGATGAATTACATTGTTTTATATTTTCACAAATACACTTAATGTCTGACTTAATGGGAGGCAATTGTATTGTCATATCTGCTTCTGCATTCAATTCTGTTGGGATATGCAGGGCGTGGGTTGGAAGTTTATGAAGAAAATCCAGTTTATCCAGTTATTAAAAGGTGATAGCTTGTGGACCCCTTGAACTGGTCTCATAGATTCTGAGGTTCTTAGAGAAGTAGTGTGTGTGTGTGTGTGTGTGTGTGTGTGTGTGTGTGTGTGTGTGTGTGCAGTGTATGACATTCAAGTATTTTATAGATATTTAACAATTGTAGTTAAAACCTATGAAATGATGGATAAGCAAATAATATAACTTGAAGTTTTAAGTTTTGGGATAGAGCCAGCACTTTCAGTAAAGAGTGATCACTAAAATTGAAGAAATCAGATGAAATTTTTTGACATTGAAGGAATTTAGCTATGTATTAGAGATCAGATAGGACTTGGATTATCAAAGCAGGAAATTGGGACCTTCGACTGGGGAACAACATGACAAAAACGTAGAGATATATTTTAGCACTCCAAAGGTGGCAGTAATACCTGTCTGCTTTCTGATATCTACAGATTCTTATGTGTGGTCCACCTTCCAATTTGCTATTCAGGTATCTGGTTCTTTACATCATAATTCATTCATATAATAGCTTTTTGCATTGTGTTGTGAGGGAGCATGGGTAGTTGGGTAACTGGGTAGTTATATCTTCAGTGGAAGATACAGCTACTTCTTGCTCCATCCTGGGCTCAAAGAGGGAGGGGACAATGATACCTGAGGAATGACCTTCTCCTCTTAGGCTGCACAACTCTGACAACCTGGGAGCATTAGATAAAAGGCAAGCATGGCTGGATGAATTCCAACAACTGAGCTCAACAAGCAAGTCCAAGCCTTGTTACCAAGCCCTTTCTAGCTCCCAAATCAATCCCCAACCCTCTGAGAGCTTCCCACAGTGGCCATTTCTAAAATAAGTACATTCCAAATAATATCTGAAATTGAAATCTTAAAAGTAGGCATCCAAAGAAAAATAAGAGGCAAGTCATGCCATTTAATAATTTCTTTTCTTGGTGACTAGAATAATAATATGAAGATGATTTATTTATTTTTTTAAGGATTTTTATTTATTTGAGAGGGAGAGTCAGAGAGAGAGAGAAAGAGCATAAGCAGGGGGAGGGGCAGCAGGAGAAGCAGGGAGCCTGATGTCAGACTTGGTCCCGGGACCCTGGGATCATGACCTGAGCCAAAAGCAGAGGTTTAACCTACTGAGCCATCCAGGCACTCCGAAGATGATTTATTCCTGCTTGCACTTTGATACATTGAGGCTCTACGTGGTTGGGAAAGTGCTCCGTGTACCCACTAGGATATGAGCCCAGTCTCCTATGGCCTAGAATAAGGCAAACTGGCTCCCGTGTTTGTCTCACACCACAGAGAAGAACCTGCTTGCTCCAGGGAGAGTGCTGAGACTGGAGTGGAGGGCTCTTTCAGGGAGTTCCTGGTGGCAAAGGACTTAGTAATCAATCCTACTTCCTGGTTGTCGGTGGGTGAACCATAGCTTATGTAGACTCACAGGTTAAAGAGAAACCAGACGCATTGGTTACATTCATGTGAAGAATGGGTATTTTTGGCAATTTACCATTAATTAACTGCTCTGAAAAGCATCATTTCACTGTAACCACAGAGCACACATGTAAAGTAGGCAAAAAAGCATTATTTATTAGCTCACATAGAAGACACGGAAATCCAGAGAGAATTCAGCCTTATAAAAGTGATTTAACTATTTTCTTAATTCTGTCAAGGATGGTGGTAGCTAGTACCACTCTAGAGAGAAGTTAGTTCATTATAAATGATAGAATCCTTAAGGCATTTAGGGCTTAAATTTTTGCCCTATGTGTTTGAGAAAGTCTAGATTAGAAAAATGAATTCTACAAGGTAAGGGGGATTGGAAGCTGCTGTCTTCGTAGGAAGATTCTTAAAGTTGGCATATTACATCAAGGTTGAAGAACAACATAAGCTACTACATGGCAAATGCTATGACCTCATGCCTAAAAGAACTGCAAACACCCCTTTTGACTATAGACATTGTCTCTCTTGGTCTATCCTTATTTTTGGCAAAGGGCCCAGGCTGTCCCTTTCATGCTTTCCACCTTTCCCAACTCCTATGCTATCATGCATAGAATGAGACAGGGTCAGGCACCAAAAATCCAGCAACCTCACTCCTTATACACATTTAGCAGCAAGGGAAAACTGATAGAGAGAGCTAATGATGTGGAGAAAGCACAGAGACTTCAAAGATTTCCAAAGATCTTACTGCTACAAGAGCAAAGAGCCATTAAGTGCATAGCAAACGTCAGACCTTGAGTTGGGATTAGTGTAGTGTAGAAAGGAAGACAAAGAGCCTCAGTCTTTGAGAGGCCACAAGTAGTAATATATAAAGACAGGTGAAAGAGGCATGTGTACGTGGGGGATCAGGAGAGACGTGGGTGTCCCAATAGGACAGTGTGATCAATCACAGATGCACAATAAATATATTTTTGTAAGGATAATAGATCAATGAGATTATGTCCCACTGCTCTGGCACCACATAAGTAGGCTTATAGAAGCTAGATTTTTGTGTTGATAGAGGAGATTGTATTATCTGTATATGAATATATATATATATGTGTGTGTGTGTGTGTGTGTGTGCATATATATTCGTAGAAAAATATATTATTTATATATAAATAATTATATTAGTCATTATATAGATAAGTAGTATCTATATAAATAAGTGTTGTGTATATTATGACATTTTGACATCTTTTATAAAAACTTCCTAGCTTGCGAAAAGACCACCCTTCTCAAGGCTAATTAATTCTTAAAGATAGCAAGGGTTCAGCCAGGAGCATATCTTTGATATGCAAGCAAACCAGTCCACAGCTGCACCTCCTCTATCTGGCAGGTACAGCCCAGAGAGCAATACTCCTCTAGCAATATTCCTTTTAATTTTCCCAGAGCCAGGAACCAGGTAACTAGGGACCATTCCTCTAGTGTAGAACCCATTGAAATTATCTAAACTGGCCAATCTGTTTACCCGGCCCTGCTTTGCCTTTCCCTTCCCACAAAAACACCAATAAAAGCAGTGGCCCAAGCTTCCCCCTCAATTTTGTCTTCTGCACCCTAACCCTCCTGGGGTTGAATGATGTGGGCCTGAATGATGTGCTGGGACTTCTGTTCTATGTCCTATGTGTATAATAAGCTTTGCTTTCCCAAACGTCTCCTGTTTCTCTTCTTATAGCCATAGCTGACTGATCATCACATAAAAGAATAAAAAAGAAAGAAGGTCCAAATTTCTACTTATAAAATAAATAAGTCCTGAAGTTCTAATGTATAGCATGGTAGTTAATAATACTGTACTGCATAATTGAAAGCTGCTAAAAGAGTAGATCTTTTAAAGTTATCATCATAAGGGAAAAAAATAACTATGCATGGTGATGGATGTGAACTAGACTCATTGTGGTGACCACTTTGCAATATATACCAATATTGAATCATTATGTTGTACACCGAAAAGTAATGTAATATAGTACATCAATTATGTAGCAATAAGTAAAAGGAAAAGTGACTGATCCGAAAGCAAGAGATGGAGCATAGGAAGGACAGGCAGAAATCAGACTGGTATTCATTCATTCATTCATTCATTCATTCATTTTTTCATTCATCTCCATATGGAAGCTGCCCCTCTCCACATTCTAATTTATAGTTTCCCATCTGTTTCAGCTTTGACTTGCAAGTTACCTATTATGAAAATGGGTTCTAAAGTTGGAATCAGTAGGTTCAGAGAATCCAAGGCTCTCTATATCAGGAGGCTGCTTTTTTCTCACAGACTTACTGACATCAAGAGAATTTGTGAGTCATTTGCCTTAAATTCCTCATCACCACAACCAGGGAGCCAAACTGATTTCTAAGGTCCCTTCTTGCTTCCCAAACCCTGCTGTTTTATGTCCATGAAGGTATAAAGATACCTCAAAAAAAAAAAAAAGGAAAAGAAAAGAAGAAAGGAATACAAAGCAGAGATGAACTTTGAATGAATTAAGAACCAATAATATTTTGCCATGATGAAGATTGGCAAAGTGCTTTCTGGGCAAAGCATCTGCACAGATCCCTTTTTCACATGGGCCAGAGATACTAGACGAAAAAAAAAAACAAAACAACAAGCAAACAAACAAAAAAACAACTCTGATTGTCTGTGAAGAAAAAGCCCAAGCTGAAACTTATAAAATTTGAAAGATGTGTCTCCCAGAAGGATGAGAGAGATCAGCCAGAAGAGAGTATCGTGGTGTCTTTGGAGTATTCACAATGTGACTGGAGCCTGGGGTGGAGGTGGGAAGGGGATGGCCAGTGATGTGTGTGAATCTGGGTCCAGTGAGAAGAAAGAAACCATGTAGAGATTTGAACAAAAAGTTTATTATAAAGAATGACAAACTCTAAGGGGGAATTTGAACTAGAGCTGTCAGATTAGGACCTACGGTCTGGATGCCAGCTTTTGTTTTATTAGTACATCACCACACCCATCCATTTCCTTCTTGCCTTTGAAAAAGAGTTGGCTAACTCCTAGAGTGAAGTAACAAGGTATTCTCTAGTAGGAAGTAAAAGAGACCCTAAGAATATAGGAAGAGGAGATGTATGGAGGAGCTACTGCTTCTGGGGCTGAGACAGAACATTCAAAGAAGCATCCATCTCCAGGGCTGACATACAGACTTGATTTGAATGTGTATGACTGCAGCTCACTCGTGGCAGAGACATTGCTGTGGTGTCACGCTGTCAGAATTTACCAGAGATATGTCTTTGGGAACTTGCTGGAAATCTACTCTCCAGTGCACCACAGAAAGCTGTTTGTGAAGAGATGTCTTGCCAGAGGCATTCTGAGACAAAATCCACCCAAAGCAGGAACCAGGAATACGGCTGACCCCTGAACACCATGGGCTTTAGCATCTACTGGACAACATGGGCTTCAGGTGCTTGGCATTGGAGAAGTTTCCTGTTGGAAAGAGTTTGAGGATGCAGAAGCTGTATTCACTGCAGGAGCTTGATGCTGGGTGAGGTTGCTACTAGAGCAAAAGCTTAGCAGGAGAGCACCCTAGAACCAGGAAGCAGAACTCTTTTCTTCCACGATGTCTCTCCATTAACCTCTGCTGGTTCACAGCTTACCACTGCAGCTGCAGTGGTAAGGTATCTAAAGGGTCCAGATCCGCTGTCACAGAGCAGCAAACAATGAATATGGCTAAAAGAAAATAAATTGACAACAGGCACAGAATGATAGGAGCCAACACAAGGGATTTGGTAACTTTGATTCTATCCTGTGCATACAAACTGCCTTAAAGTTTGGTTCTTAATTACCTCAGTTAAATTGAAAGAGAAAGGAGGAGATTGTGTGTGTGTGTGTGTATGTGCAAAACACATAGATACATATATGTGTATGTATCTCTATATGTGGAACACACTTATACATGATATTTTATAGTTGTAAAGAAAAAAAGAAATCTATGTTTAGGGTAGAGTTTCTTTCATTTATTTTTTTCTTCATTCACCGTGCATTAGAAATCTTTTTTTTTTTTTCAAACCAACACCGCCTGGGTAGAGAAATAAGCTGGATCCATTCAACTTGGCTACAAGTGTCTGAGAGGGTGTTAGGAGGGCATACACCAGCAAGAGACAAACTCTGACTTCCATATGAGTGTACAAAAGAGACAGAGGTGTTTGTTTTGGATAAGAAGAGTAAGAAGAGTGAGAATAAAGCAATAGAAAAAATAGAAGTATGAATGAGTTTCTTCAGATGATAATTCTTTGGACCCCCACTTATCTATAAAAATAAGACCCCAGATCTGCTTAGTCATGGTCCAACAGGTGAAAATTTATATCATACCTACTGTCAGTTACATCACCCTGGAAAAACATGCCCAGATCCTTAAATCATTCTGCTTGTGAAAGAACAGAGGAAAGGGGCAATGGTATTAGTTCTAATATTCCCCTTTTAATGTTCTCAGGATCTGATTAGATGGACCTCTTTTTCTATTATAAATTCCATTATGAATAGTGCTCACTTCAGTTAATAAATGGATGGGGAAGGAAGAATCAAAAGGGGTTCTCTGTAAACCACTTACACTAGCCTCAAGGCTATTCCATAATATCCTGTAAGTTTTAAACACCGTTGAAAAAAAACTAACAGAGGAATTACATGATCAATTTTCTATTTCAGAACAATCACACTTTCACTAGTGAAATGATATGTTGAAAGAAAACCAGTAAGGAGACAATTGTAGCAGTCCAAAGTACGTTGGGGACTAGAGACAAAATAGTGATAGTTTGACCTGAGGAGCAAGAAGAATACATTATCTAGGAGATTTTTAATTTCAAAAAATCCAGATTCCTATTCAAGAAATTCTAATTTAATTGATCAGAGATGAATCCAGGCATCAACATCATTATTTTGTCAAGGCTCCCCAGGTGATTCCAGTGTGCAGCCGTGGTTGAGAACCGCTGGTTTGAGTAATGAGCACAAGCAGAGTAAGGGAGTTTTGAAGAGAAAAGGATGTCAAGATTGGCAGACAATCGGAAGTATTCCCATGAAAACCAAAGGAAAGCCCATTTTACTAAGAATAGAGTCACCATTAACAAAATCAGAGAGGAAGTGAGTACAATTCATTATACTCGGTAATCAATAAGTGAGTTTAGTAACAAGAACAGTTCAAAGAGGTTGACGAAGGTAGATATTCTAAGGTCGGAGAAATCCATAAGTGACAACTGGGAATAAGTATTATCCTTTATAAAAGTGACTGTGATTTTAAGAGACATATAGATAAAGTGGGAATTAAGAAGGAGGGTAGTTTTTCCTTTCCCTTGTTTCTTCAGTTCTTTTACTACTGGGTTTTGTTGAGGTTTATGTGATGTTTACATTTATGATGTGTACAGTTTAATAGTATTTTCACACTTGTGTATACCAACACAACAACCACACAAATCAACATAGTGTTCCCCATCACACCAGCAGGGACCATACCCCACATGAAGATACCTGAGAGGTACTATATTGAATTCTGTCAGCATTAGGACATATTTTTACCTGTTTTTGATCTTCATACAAATGGAATCATCAAGTAAGTGATTGCTTTCTGTGCGTTCTTCCTTTTGACATTACAGATTTGAGATTCATCCATTTTGTCATGTGTATCAGTACTTATGGATTGTACTATTATGTGTGAAATTCCATTGTATGGACTATGCCACACTTTGTCTTCTCCACCCAGGAAGATTGCCACTCTCTGCTTGGGTTCTGTTTGCTCAAGCAGTGGTTGAGAAAATATATCGGTAGAAAGAAGGCCAGGATACTGTGGAATTCACTTGCTTGCCCCGCTTCTCTCTAAGATCACAGCCTTGCATTCATTACAGTTCCAAGACTGCAGGATATGAATTTATATATTTTGTTGATCTTTTATAGTTGTGTAGAATGAGAAAGTTGGAATCCAACTACTCTGCTATGAACAGCATTGTAAGTCCTGTGTTTTTTTGTTTCATTTTGTTTAATGGTAGAAAATACTAGAGTATTGTTATGCACTGATGGAAAAGAGAGTGGGAGGATGTTTGAGATGTTTTAGAAACAGAAGAGTGGAGTGATAATGGACCATATTACAGAAGAATTTATGAATGAAGAATGTTGTATACATTCTTCATTCATAAATTCTTCTGTAATATGGTCCATTATCCATTCATATTGCTCTACAGTAGAGGTATCTGGATTTGGCTTTTAATATGCCAAGAACAACTTCTTCCTTAAAACAGAAGAAAGTTATATGGGCAGATTTAAGTATGGGGATGATATTAACCTTCTCAAGTAGCCCCTTTTCTGGTTTGTTTGGTTTTTAAAATAATATTTATAACCAAATCAAGTGCTAAAGATCAAGGGGTCAAGGTTGCAGTTAGATGCTCCACCAAACAGTGGCTGTGTGTAGGGAACATCTCAGTGGTAGAAAAGAGATGGGGTCCACGAGAAAAAGTACAGAACCAGAATGAGAGTTCCACTGAGGTTGGAGACGAGACAATTGTGTTAATATTATGATTGGCTTCTGTATTTTTGTCAGTATTCATACTTAATGCATTCATTTGGTAGAGCTGCCATGAAGAAGCACCACAGTCTGGGTTGTTTAAACACCTATATGCTCACAGGTCTGAAGGCTGGAAGTCCAAAGCCAAGGAGTCAGGTTTGTTCATTCCTTCTGAGGGTTATGAAGGAAGGGTTTTTTTCAAGGCCTCTGATTTCAGCTTTTCTTCTCCCTCTGTCCTTTACACTGTCTTCCCTCTATGTGCAACTGTGTCTGTGTCCAAATTTCCCCTTTTTATAAGGACACCGGTCACATTTGATTAGGGTCCCACCCTCATGACTTCACTTTAACTTGATTACCTCTGTAAAGAGTCTATTTCTAAATCATGTTACATTCTGATATATTGGGGGTTAGCACTTCAACACAGGAATTTGGGGGGACAAAATTCAATCCATATCACTTAGCAAAAGGACTTTACACCACTTTTCATATTACTACATTGTAAGTCTTCAAGTTGGAGCAAAAGGAAAAACAACATGAAATTTACATGGAGCCTGAATAAACTTAGTATGTATAGTGAATATCCTGAGGTGAATGTTGTATCAAGCAGAAGTGGGGAAGACAAGAGGATGTGGTGATGGTATTGGCTCACCTAAGATGCAAACAATAAGGGGTGTGTTTCCATAGAAAATTTAAAATCAATAACCAAACAAACCAAAGTCATTAGTTACTCTAATAATTGTTGCAATTACCTTTAAGCATTAACAATGTATGTCAGGTTTAAATTCACATTTCTATTTCTCATCACTCATGTGTGTTGCCTTGCACGTGGCTATTGAACTGATAGTTAACACAATCCTGATTCTACCATGGGAAACTGGTTACATACATTGATTATATTCATTTTGAGAATAAGTGTGTCATGATTTGGAGTTATTGAAACTCATTTCAGGCAGAGTTCCTGCCTTTAATCCCTTTGGTTTTACATAGCCCTGCATTGAACAGTAGGATTTAAATAAGCATAAATATAATAGCACAATACTTATAAAACAGAAATTGGGTTAATTCAATTCTGAACTGCTCTTCAGGTTTTTATTTGTGTTTAAAATCTGAGACAGTGAAACAGAGCGAGAAATGCAAGGTATGATATTTTTGTTCGGAAAGTACAGATTTTAGTCTGTACAATCTTATAGAATGTAGCTACCTTTAAATTTAAATTTTCTTGTCTTAAAATTATCAGTATGTTTTAAAGCAAAAGAAAACATCAAAATATAACAATCATTGTTCATTGTCACTGAATTTCTTTGTCATGGGGAAAAGGGGTGTTTGAAAAAATGATCCCTCCAGGTGTCAAGTATGCTAGGAACCTCAGTGCTTGAGCTCCCAAAAGGCTAATAGAGATAAGCCAAAATTTACCTCCAAAATAGCAGGAAAGAAAATGGAATTAGTAATATTTTAACATGCTTGGGGAAAAAATGAAGTTGCTAAAGTACATTGCTTTTCTTGGTGATAAAACTTAATGCCAAGTTCCCTCACAGGACAATGTAAAAGCTGTACTAGGTAAGGTGGTGGACAGAGTTGACGAAATTCTTGTAAGAAATTGTATATCAAGTATCATGGGTCTGTTTGTGATCATACCATTCAGTGAGGGTTGATGGCATAAAAATTTAGAAAAAGTAATTTTTTGAATGACCATAAAGAAATAATGTAGGTAAAGCCTTCTTATTTTTTGTCCGAACCAAATGGAAAAATTGTTTCCCAAAGTGTCTTACAGAGAACACTGCTCCACAAAACGATCCAATGAGTTAAACATCTGCAATTAAATTATCTTGGGAAATGTGGTAGCCTTTATCACTACTCACCCTTTTTGGAGATTTACAGAGCACATTAGCACAATAGAAGCACACAGAAGTCAAGCTTCTGTAGCTTCAGGGCTACAGAGGCTGATTGAGCTTTAGCTCAGTGTTTTCCATAATAATTAATTTGAAATAACCCCTACTTTATTTCCCCCAAAGTGGCATTCCCTAGAATTCATGTTCTTTAGAAAACAATGTGGAAATGAAAACACTTCATATTCTTCAAAAATCTATGATGTTTTTCCCATTTTTTGTGAGGAACAGCAGAGAAGGACAGCAGATCCACAGACCTGCCTGCATAATGCTAGCTTAAAAAGATCTCATATTTACCCTTACCAATGGCATTCCATTGCCCTCCAATTTTGTAGTAACACTAATTTTCTCCAAGGAAGGCTCTCTACTCATTTGGAAGGAAGACACTCTCCTATAATCAGAAGGTAATACTTGGTATGAATGTTCTCTTTCTTTTCCTTTTTTTTCTTTTTGTTCAGAAGAGCTTAGTTTGCACCTACGACGCACCATTTAAGTAGAGAATTCTCAAGGAAGCTGGCCAAAAGAGTTAGAAAGAAGATCTCAAGTAATGTGGAAGAAGATAAAACAGTAGCTATAAATAAGAAAGCAAAACAATGTCCTTCAGCTGTACAGCTATGGGGAGGGGGCTTAGGAAGAAACGACTCTGTTTGGCCCAAGTACAAGTGTCCCTAAAATTACCGAGAGTCTGATTCAGATACACAGCTGCTTTTCCTTTATATTTCCTTTATATGAGAAAGCTCTCCATTACATCCTCATTTGATGAAATCTCAAGAAACGTCATAAAAAGATGTGATGAGAAAAGGAAAAAAGGTAGTTCCAAAGTAGTCAGAATATTATTCAGAGGAGGTTCATAAATTGAAAGTAGTCAAGCTACCAGATGTCTAAGAGTCTGGCAGAACCACTAACATTTCACAAAGGACAGTTGGATATTGTCACATATTTTGGTTGGAACTTTGGAAGCTCAAGAAAAGAAAGTCCTGTGGGGATTTTGAGTGATCTATAACTCAACACCTCTGGGTGTAGGTGTGGGAGGAGCAGCCCTGGCTGACACAGGTGTTGGGGTTGAGTTTGGATAAAGAACAATATCCTCCTGAGATTACTATGATAGAAACTGAGAAGGCTGAAGGAAGAAGGGACTGGAGGAAAAGAAGAAGTTCTGAGAAGGCCCTAGAGATTTGGCATAACAGGAGGGCAGGCAGTTTGGGCAGAAACTGTCACCCAAACTATGGCCAAGTAGTCTAACTTCCAAGTTCCGATATATTCTGGCTAATTTTAAATAGCCAGGAATGGCTGAAAAGACAAAATATAAGAAGGAACAGATGTCAATGACTAGAAAAAAGTCCTTCGACTCAATGAATGGAGAAGAAAAAACAAACAAAGGAACAGCATGATTATGTAATGCTTAAGGACACCCATTTTATAGTCAGATGACCCAAGTTTAAATTCCAGCTACACCATCTTTCTAGCTGTATGATTTTGGACAATTTATTTCATCTTTGGGTGGTGCCTGGGTGGTCAGTCAGTTACACATCCCACTCTTGATTTTGGCTCAGGTCATGATCATAGGGTCATGGAATCGAGTCATAGGGCTCTGCCCTGGGCCTGGACCCTGCTTAAGATTCTCTCTCTCTCTCCCTTCCCCCATCCCAATAAAGTTATTCAATCTTCGGATGTAGTTTCCATATGCACAAAATGGGAATAACAGTACCATCCGACACTCAAGATTGCAAAACTAGATTTGAAGTGTTTAGAACAATGCCTGGCTCTTAGTTTCCATTTTTTCCTGAGCAATTACTAATCACACAAAAAGTGAGAATTTGATCAAAAGGAGAAGCCAGGTACCCCTTTCAGAATAGCATAGAAGCCAAATTTGCTCTGCTTTTCTTTTCTGGTGTTCAGTACCCATAGTGTGAGATCTCTCTTAATTTTTTAAATACATAATCGTGTGTTGTTCATTATAGGCAGTATGTTATACAGTTTGAGAACTTGTGTATGTTGCAAAACTGAACCCCCCAGCGCTTGGCAGACACCATTCTACTCTCTGCTTCTACACTGTGGCACCATTCACAGTAGCCAAGATTTGGAAATGGCCTCAATGGCCATCAGCGGACAAATGGATAAAAAAAAATGTGGTCTATACAGAGAATGGTATATTCTTCAGCTTTAAGAAAGAAAGAAATCCTGCTATGTGAGACAGCATGGATAAGCCTCAGGGACGTTATGGGAATGGAAATAAGCCAGTCCCAAGAAGGATGCTGCAGGATTCCACTTACCTGATGGAGCTAAAACCAAACTGCAACTCAACTTTTGGGGGCCTTTCAAACCTACCTAAAGATGTGTATGCCAGTCTTTTCTTGCTTTAAGTCACGTAGAAATGAACTCTTTGTCTACTTTTTCCAACTTTCTATTTTTAACCTGAAAAATCTAGCTGTAAACGAAATTTATGAGTAAGTACCTGATTGTGACATTTTGCCCTTCCTTTTTTCTGACGAGAAGTCAAGGAAAATGCTTGGCTATTGGAAAGCCAATATGAACTTAGTCATTGAGTAGTAAAGTTAATTTTCTAGTAAGTGCCGTTAGCGCTAAGCATTTCATCCCCACAGAAGGAGAGGCATATTCAAACTGATACCCATAGAATCCGAACATCTGAGTTATACATTTTCCTAGTAAAGCATAGCTTGCCTCTATCTGGGTCCAGATGTTACATGAGTCTATCTAGGAAAAAAAAAAAAAACCTCAAAAACAAAACCAGAAATATTGTGTGCTGTGAGTAGTGTATTGAACTCCGGGGCAACTGAGCCAGCTTGTCTCTGCTGAGAGGGTGGGGACATGCTGGGTTTTCCTAATGGAATCTGGAGCTTGGGGTACATGCTCGCATCTCTTCTTCCCATCCAGAACTTGAGCTGATAGAGTGAGCATCCCTGTGTCAATGTGAGCGCATCATTGGGCATTAATTCATTCAGAAACTATTTGCTGACCACCTACCATGTGCTGTGCAGGGTTGCAGGCTCTGAGAACAGGACTCTGGGTGGTGCAGCACACACAGGGTTTACATTTTCATGTGGAAAGACAGACAATGCACAGAGAAACAAGTAAGATCATTCCAGATGAGCACACATTTCATGAAGAAGTAAAACACAGTAATGAGACATAGAATAGGCTGTCAAGACATTTTGTGGAATGAAGAAAGGAAGACTGTTCCTCCACAAATGTCACTTGGCAATTGCTCCCGGAGACACAGATGCCCTCTTCCTAAGATTACTGGTGGCAAATTGTCTTCCTTGTCAACTGTGCAATAGAAGTCCTGTAAGAGAAAGTCCCCAGACCCCCATAGTGTTCCACTATCCCCCCATACACAAGTTTCATCATAAAAGCCTGTTTGGCTGTTCCTGGAAAAACTCTCAGTTGACCTCAAACTGAATATCTCTGGAGTGTTTTCTATCATCCAGGTCCTCTCTGCAAATGCTATGCATTCCTTTACATTCAACACACTATTACTTTATAACCTAGGTGTAACTTTTATTCCCTTTTTACAAATGGAAAAGTTAAGGCACAGAGAAATTTAGTAACCAGCTAAATGTCATACATACGTTTGCTAAGGGGCAAAGTCAAGATTTAAACCAAGGCAATTTGGCTTCAGCGCCCATGCTTTTCCCTTGATGTCATGGAAAAAGGAGCCATTTAAAGGAGCCAGAATAAGAAGGTGTTTTCCTCCCTATCCGTCTCCTCAATACGTATACAGACTTCCTTACCAAGTCTCTGAGCTCACAAGTTTTGTTTATTTGCAAGGAGAACAGGGAGAGCCATCATGGTGAGAATCACATTGTACTTTCAAGGGAGACATTTTTCTTTTCCTTCCTCTCATGTGTCCTAAATATACTTCCTCTAGATAATCAAAACTGACTTAGGACTTCCTGATGTCTAGCACCCCAAGACTTCAGATAAGAGGAGGGTTATGCCATGGGGGGGGGTCTGGACAAAATTATGTTTTTATTTGTCATTTCCTCCACTAAACTATAAAACTGCTAGAGGGCCTGGTTTCTATCTTGGTTAGTGTTTTATGCTCAACATCGAGCAAAGTTCCAGGTACATAAGATTATTGATTAAGCACTCATGAAATGAACAAATGAATGAGCGATGAGATTCCAGCTTCAATCCTAAGTGGAATTATGACTTCTTGATTTGTTTTTTCACTCTCTCACAGTGGAATAGTCATTTTTTTTGCAGAGAGCAATAGTAAGCAGCAAACTGGGGCTGCTCTCAACTGGACCATCAGTGTCAGTAACAGAAAAATTAAGAGAATGAAAATAATTGATGCTTTGAACTCTTCACAGCTGAGAAACCTTTATTTAGATCCTCTTCTAAAATAATTATCTTTTTATAAACATGTATTTGATCTCACCCGCTCTTTCACAAGTTATTCCTGTGTTTGGTGCTCTGTTTTGACTCCAAGCTACCTTCTGGGCCCCCATCTGTCAATAGCAAAGTGTTACAATTATGACTTCCCCTCAGTCAAATCTGCTAGTTTTCTCTTACTCAGTTGCTATAGCATTTCAGCCTCCCTCTAAAGATCCTGGTTTTTAATATTGCACATTTTCCTCGACTATTCATTTACTTACACCCTTTCACAGATTTTTGTTGACATGCTACTGACTTTGACACTTGACAGTTTTCTGACGCTTTTGCTAAGTAAATTGAAAATTGGGATGGTACAACAGGAATTCATCCTCTATTGGTACAAGCTGCACTTCTCCTTCCCATCATCTGAAATCTACTGCAGTCACCTCTTGCATGTAGATCTGAAGATTCATCTCCAGTTCGTATGAGTTTGCCATATTCATTTACTACTGTCAATGGTGGAACTTTAAGTTGCAGACATGTGAAATGTTGGCTGAAATAAAAATTAAAAAAAATACAATAGGAGAAAATATTTGAAAATCTTTTATCTGATAAAAGATTTGTATCAAGAATGTACAAAGAGAGTGCCTGGGTGGCTCAGTCAGTTAAGGGTCTGCCTTCGGCTCAGGTCATAATCTCAGGGTCCTGACAATTGAGAATTGAGCTCCACATCGGGCTTCCTGCTCAGCAAACAAATAAATAAAATCTTTTTTAAAAAGAATGTACAAAGAGCTCTTAAAATTCTACGATAAATAGACATATAACCCAATTTAAAAATGGAAAAGCATTTGAATTAACTTTTCTCCAAAGAATACATGCAAATGTCCAATAAGCACTTGAAAAATGATCAACATTATTTGTCAATAGGGACAGGAAAATCAAATCACAATATACAATTTCACACTGAGCAGCAAAGTTAAAATTAAAAATAAAAACAACAATTCTTGTGAAGAATATGGAAAAATTGGAACCCCCATACATTGCTAATGGAATATAAAGTGGTGCAGCCACTCGGAAAACAGTCCGTAGTTCCTCAAAAAGTTAAACAGAATTACCACATAGTACAGAAACTCTGTTTTTAGATATATACCCAAGAGATATGAAAACATATGTCCTGACATAACTGATATTTTAATGTTTAGAACAGCTTTTACTCCTAATGGCCAAAATGTGGAAACAACCCAAATGTCCATCAACTGGTAAATGGGTAAACAAAATGTAGTATATCCATGCAATGAAATATCACTCTTCTGTAGGAAGGAATGAAGTACTGATACATACTACAACTTAGATGAACCCAGAAAATATGCTAATGAAAGAAGCCACACACAAAAGACCGTGTATTGTATGATTCCATACATGTGGACATCCAGAATAGGCAAATCTGTACAGTTAGAAAGTAGTTTAGTGGTTAACAGAGCAGGCAAAGTGGGGGGGGTAACTTGGTATGGCTATGGATTTTTTGAGGGATGATGAAAAATGTTTTAAAAATAGATTATAGTGATAGTTGCACAACTCTGTAAATACACCAAAAACCATTGACTTCTACAGTATAAATAAGTGTATTTTATGTTATGTGAGTTAGATCTCTATAAATCTGTTGTTGTTGTTTAAATCATAAAACTGTAGTTTACTGGAAAAGGTTGGAAGGGCAAAATTATTCTCCAAACTGAGCTATGAGTGAGTGTGAGTGAGGTTCAACGATGATCTTTGCAGGACACAGCCCTGTATTCTGATATGTAAATGCTGCAAAAGAGTTTATAAGAGGATAAAATGTTCTTCATTTTCTTTTGTGAGATTAATGAACTTCATTAAACAATTCATTTATGTTTTTCAATGCACATATCTTAGAGAAAAAACTGAGGAATGTTTTAACCAATAGTTTCCACTTAAAATAGACTAAAGAGGACTAATTAATGCAAGAAATGAGTTTTTCCTCATTTTCTGGACCCTTTTCTTCCTGGAGGACAGTAGGGATCTTTTTCACTATGGGTAGAAAGTTTGGAGATTTTGTTTAGATATGTGCATTTTGACCTGATTCGTTCTATGTCTGTGATGTCAGACTTGGGACCACCACTAACATGAGTCGAGATGATGTCCCTCTTATATTTTGTCAGACCTTATACCTGGAGATTTTCCTAGCAGAGTGTTCCTTATAAAATAAGGTCTCAAGAGATAACAAAGAATAGGTACCTCATTTCTACTGTCATGTGGGCTATTAAATGAGTGCATGGATTTTTGAGTGCATATTTTTTCCGTGTGTGTGTGTGTGCTCATACCCACAGAAGATTTAAGACCTCATTTCAAATTGTTAAATTGCATGGGAAGGGGATACTATATATCAAGACGTTAATTCTCTTTATAATGAAGAAATGAAACTAGTCTGAAACTAGAGTATTTAATTTTGGAATCATATTTTAGCGAGAGAAACCTGGTTTCTATTGACTCAGTAGATTCTTGTCATGTCTAATTTATTGTGGTAGAGTTTTGTGGAAGCAAACATATATAAATGTATAAGTTTCATGTATAATTGGGAAGCATAGATAAAAATAATTTGACATTGAAATTTATACTTAAGAAATGGTGCGCTTCGCTGCAATCAATTTTTCATTATGCTGTTGAGATCAATAGCTACAAATAAGATATAAAAACTCTATTATTGATGGGGCATATGTCAGTATAAAATGTGCAGTTTTCTATAGGATTTCAGGGGTAGAAAATTGTATTATACAGTTTCCAATGATATTCATATTGCTCTGTAGAGAACGCTTATTAAAATCAATGTACAGTAAGTCAACATGGGGATATTTTATAACCCTGAGAAAGGGCAGAGTGCATATAAAAAAGACACTACTGTTTTTTAAATATTACCTTAAATTCTTTTGTCAGATGTTGGTTCAGAGTGTTGAAATAATGAGTATACACGAGTTCTGGTTTTTGGGAGGTCTTTGTTTTGAGGGTACATGAGTTGTGTTTTTTGCTTTGTTTTTCTTTGTTTTGTTTTTACCACTTGAGACCTAGTCCAGCTTGGTCATTACCAAACCTGATTACTTAAAAAAGCTGTGTGGTCCTGTGGCAATTATTACATGAAATGTGTCCCTCACCCACCTTCCACCTCCCTCCACAAAAAGAAATAGTTCACATGGATGAGAATCCTGCAAACTAACTGCAGAGCATGCATTTAAAAAGGGTTGGGGGAGCTAATGTATGCGGGAAATCTTTGGATTCCAGAAGAATATGTTACCTATGATATTGGTCATGGTACTTCAAGTCCTCAACCTGTGATCACAAACCATGTAATCCCATTCACTTAGAGAATAAATGTGATGTAAGCAACGAAAGTAATGAAGAATATTTTGGTCTTGGAGAGCTTAAGGAGTGGTGGACTTGGCTAAAGACATTTATCTCCTTTCAAAAATATTGATTTTTTGTGTTAAATTTACATGTGATTTTTTATGAATGAAACAATAGGTCATAAAGTTTCCAGATTTATTTTGAATAGCTAGACTCTTCTAAATTACTGTACTCAATCACTTCTGCTTCGATGATAATCCATTTGGCAATAATATAAATACATTTTAATCTATGACAAATTGTGTCTATCTGCCCTATCTGAAACTGTACCAGTTTTACAGTTCTTGTCATTGAAACAAGACTTGTTTAAAACAAATAACTCCACAATGGGGGCCATTTCAAAATGGCTCATATTATATTTAGAGTGAAATGATATTTGTTCATTATCCAGACACACATGGCACTCAGTGGGGCACCCACGACGACTTATAAAACATAAATGAAGATGAAATTCACCTAGAGAGATTGATATTAAGCTTTTGAAAGGTATATATTTCCAATTTAGAGGATAATTTATTTCTAAGAAAAGTGATTATGAGTAAGCGGTACTTTGAAGGAAAAGAAGGAGGAAAATATGACTTAGTGGGTAGCCTACCAGTAAAGTGTGCGTGCATGCATGTGTATATAAAGCAGTCATCACTGTGTGCGTGCATGCGTGTGTATATAAAGCAGTCATCACTGTGTGCGTGCATGCGTGTGTATATAAAGCAGTCATCACTGGTAAAATTCTGTCATTGTACATATATTCATTAAACCACACCCCCACAACCCTGGAAGATTCTAAGAATGTTTCACTAAGAAGCTTTTGATTTCATAGGGGAACGCTATTAGTCTGTTAAGGCTACCATTACAAAAGACCAAAGACTGAGTGGTTTAAAAACAGCAATTTATTTTCTTCCATTTCTTCAGGCCCAAGAAGTCTAAAATTAAGGTGTCAGAAGGGCTAGTTTCTAGTGAGGCCTCTTTCCTTGATTTGTAGATCATTACCTTCTCACCATGTTCTCACAAGGCCTTTTCTCTATATGGGGTCTCTTCCTTTTCTTATAAGAACACCAGTCCTATTGGTTAGGACCCCTCCCTTAGGACCTCTTTTAGTCTTAATTACCACTTTGGAGACCTTTTCTCCACCTACAGTCACATGGTGGCTTCAACATATGGAGTTCGATGGGACACAATTCAGTCTGTGACTGGAGCTAAGAAATGTGCCCAAGCATCTTCAATGTATTTCGTGGGTTTCCTAAAAGTGCTATGGGAATTAGGAGACAGGAACAGTTTTAGAATCTTTAAGAGTCTGAACATGAGTTATCTCATCCACCCTTAAGTTGGTGTGGGGATGGCCTACCTGACATTTATAAACTTTTCCAATTCAAAACAAGCAAAAGCTGCCAGAACTGTGATCAAAGTGGACTTTATCAATCTGACAAACTGCAGGTCCTGAGAGTAGGCAGGTTTTCTGGAAGGAGGCGGAACAGAGAGGGCACCACCTGCTGTGGGCACTACTTGGGCAAAGCAGAGGCAGACAAGGCAGCCATGTTCAGAGAACAGTGAGCAGTGCAGTGTGGTGAGCACATAGGGAGCCCTCACAGAAGCAGTGAGGATGACACCTAATTGGCAATCATAGAAAGTTTTGAAAGTCAGTCTCAAGATATCATATTCTCATGATGCTAATGACAATATTTGTAGCTTTTAAGCATGAAGGTAATAGAGTTAAAGTGATCTTCAAGGATCCTTTGTCTCACGGAGGAAAGGAGAATGGATTGCAAGGTGAGTTAGTGAGAGGAGGCAGGATGAACAACTTAGATCTGCCCAGTGCTAATGGAATCAACTGAAGCAGCCACAGAACAGGAGTCCCTGTCACCTTGTTTATATTTATGATACATTTTGTTCCTTTGTTTGTAAACAAACAAACAACAACAACAAACCAAAAAAACAAAAAACAAAACAACAATGTTTCCTGCAAGGGCAAGGAAAGAACCAATGATTACTGAGTAACTCAGTAATTGTTTTACATTTATCTAACTCAAGAAAGTAATCTTAGAGGTGCATTATGTCACCCTTTTGTGTCTCCTTGACACAGTACATCAGGATTCCTGGGTTTCCAGTCCTGAGGTCCATAAGTGTAACAGAAGACCATGTTAGGATATCATGTCATGTTCTGTGGCTCACTGCATTAGGAGGTTACCTTAAGGAGAGGTTGAGCAAGAAAAAAGTAAATTTTTCTAATTTGAACATATATGAAATAAGACAATGAGCAAATAAATGAATGTGTAACTATTGTGCCTGCAAGAGAACTCCTCAGGCTTCAGGTAAAGGGACACATGACTCCACAGTACCATATAAAATAGGGCAGAGCATGTCATTTATTGTAGATTAAAAGGAACTTCTATTGTGACCAAATGGATTATCACTGAAGTAATGAGTGAAGTAGTTTGGTTTTTTTTAAGATTTTATTTATTTATTTGACAGAGAGAGAGAGATCACAAGTAGGCAGAGAGGCAGGCAGAGAGAGAGGAGGAAGAAGGCTCCCCACTGAGCAGGGAGCTTGTTGTGGGGCTTGATCCCAGGACCCTGAGGTTATGACCTGAGCCAAAGGCAGAGGCTTTAACCCACTGAGCCACCCAGGCGCCCCAGTGAAGTAGTTTAGACAAAGCCAGCTTTGTACAATATATCTGAGAATTTTATGATTTGTTGTTTTATTCAGCAGAAAAAAAAATCACACATGAATTTAACAAAAAGGAATCAGGATTTTTTCAGAAGAAATACATGTCCTCAGCCTCTTTAAGCTAACACCAAAATATTTCTTATTACCTCCATCTCTTAGATTATATTTATTTTCTAAGTGAATGGGATAACCCGAAAGATTACAGGGCTTGTGATTAGTTTCAGGACCTGAAGTACCATGACTGAGGCAGCCACAGTGGTTTGTATCAGTCAAATTTAATTATTTGCGCTTATTTAGAACAGATAACATTATCTACTTCTGAGATGTGATTGGTTTCTTTTAGACCCCTTCCCTTTGAAAGCTGCTTAGTCCAGTGAGGCTATTTTTTATTAAATATATTTAATATATATTTCCCAGTGTTACTGTGAATGAGGCAATTTTCAAATGTGCTGTTTTAAACTCATTCTTGAGCATATTAGTACATGCACACACCACACATGCATATATCAAATTTCTATCTCTGAGAATGAGTCCAACTCTAAATATGCATGATTCTGTGGTATTCCCAAATTATTTGTAGTCATCAGAAAAATAAATAGCATTTAAGTATAGTAATACCTATGTTTGCTTACTTGAATATTCTAATATTAAAGATTGGAGAAATTAAATCCAAAATGAAACAAAGATATAGACATAACATACAGCAGTCTTAACATAGAGTATACAATATATTGGATTTTTTTTAGACAGAGAGTGAGAGAGTAGGGGAGGGGCAGAGGAAGAGGTAAGAGAATATCAAGCAGACTCTACACCTAGCACAGTGCCCAATGTGGGGCTCCATCTCATGACCCTGAGATCATGAGCTCAGCCAAAATCAGGAGTCGGACGCTTAACCGACTGGGCCACCCAGGTGCCCCTACAGTACTGGCTCTTAACAACAGTAGAGAAGATGTTCATGTGAAATATATTGTACAAGTTTTCTAGGAATCAATTTCAAAGTATGGAGGGTGCTACACAGAAACAAACAAAAGCACGTGCTTCTTTAATTTAGCTTCAGGGAAAACTTTACCTATGAGAAATGGGTCTTGTTCAAGTTTTAAGGAATTATGGTTTTGACTAGTTGTGTTTTAAGGGGAAAAGGTATTCATGGCTTGATTTATCAAGTTAGGCTTCCTAAAGAAAATAAATTAAGGTGATTTTCTTTTTACATGTAGAATAATGTTATTCAAAGTTTAAAAATAATTTCCTGAAAGAAGGAAGTCAAACTAGAAGAACTGAGTGATGATAAATCATGCAGAAAGTTGGCAGACAATAAGAAATAGAAGTAATTCCTATTGTATAATCCCCTTTGGGGATTATGTGCTATCATTCAGTTTATAAATCCACAAAATTCGAAATATAAACTCTGACCAAAGTGTCACTGCAAGGCAGTGATGCAATATAGAGGAGAGAACAAAGGTTCTGGAATGAGACAATCTCAGTTTATATCCCAACTCTGCCATCAGTAACTTTCTGTCTAAGTCATTTAAACAATTTAGGCTTCCATTTCCTCATCCTAAAAATGGGGTAACAATAGTGTGGGTATGAGAATTATATTAATTAACACTTGTTAAGGCATGAAAATATAGCTTTAATCAGGTTAGACAAGGTGACATTAATTCAAATTATTGCATTAGTGTAATATATTTAGAAGTATATATATATCCCTAATTTCTGGTAGCTGGTTTCAGAAACATACAGTGAAGCTATTTTAAATGAATTAAAACCATAGCACATCAATCTAGATTGTAGCTTTTATTTATTACTTTAAAAAATCCACCTTCTTAATTTGATTTTAATCCTTCTTTTAAAAATAACATATTAAGTATTATTGGGCACTTATGTGTATATTATATGACATAGAAAGATAGATTTAAAGACTATTGTACCTCACTCCTTTAATATAATATATATGGGGGTATTTAGAGAGTTAATGTGAACTCTTTTAGATCTTTAAGACACCCTTTAGAATGTAATGAATGGCTTTAGCACACTAAATGATACCTAATGGTCTACTCTATGAAAATAAGAGAGAAGTTCATAGTGATAAATGCCTACATTAAGAATATAAAAGGATTTCAAATAAAAAACAAGACTTTACACCTTCAGGAACTAGAAAAAGAAAAACAAACAAAGCCTAAAGTTAGCAGAAGGAAGGGAAAAACAAAGATGAGAGTGGAAATAATGAAAAAGAGGCCAGATAAACAATAGAAAATACCAACAAAATTAACAGCTGTTTTTTTGAAAAGATAAACAAAATGACAAACTTTTACCCAAACTAACAAAAACACAGCAAAGTCTCAAATAAGTAAAATCAAAAATAAACAAAGAGACATTACAACTGATACCACAGAAATATGAAGGATTATAGGAGACTACCATGAACAGTCATAGACCAAGAAATTAGAGAACCTGGAAGAAATGGATAAATTCCTAGGAATGTACAACCTACCAAGACTGAATCATGAAGAAAGAGAAAATCTGAACAGACCAAAATGGGCAAGGAGATTGAATCAATAAGCACAATCTCCAACAAAGAAAAGCCCGGGATCTAATGGCTTTACTGGTGAACTCTACAAATATTTAAAAAAATGAATGCCAATCCTTATCAAACTCTTGCAAAAAGTAAAATAAAGAGGGGGAACACTTCCAAACTTTTTTTTTTTATGAGACCAGCATTACCCTCATACCAAAATCAGATAAGGATACTACAGAAAAACAATAGGACAGTATTTCCAATGAATAATTTAAAAATTCTCAAGATAATACTAGCAAATAGAATTCAACAGCATTCCTAGGACACAAGGATGATCCCACATATGAAAATCAATAAACCCAATACACACATTAACAGAATGAAGCATACTTATCACATAATCATCCCAACAGATGCAGAAAAAGCATTTAACAAAATTCAGTATACTTTCATGATAGAATCTCTCAACAAATTGGATATATAGAGAATATACCTTAACATAATATAGGACATACATAATAAGTCTACAGTTAACATTATACTCAATGTTTAGATGAGGAATAAGACAAAGATGTCCACTCTCACCACTTCTACTAAACAGAGTATTGGAAATCCTAGCTAGAGACTTAGTCAAGAAAAAAATAAGGCATCCAATTATAAAGAAAGAAGAAAAATTGTCCCTCTTTGCAGATGACATGCATATTCTTCTGTATAAAAAAAGCTAATGACTTCACCAAAACATTATTGGAACTAATAAACAAAAGCAGAAAAGTTGCAAGATACAAAATCAGTGTACAAAAATCAGCTGTGTTTCTATACACTTGCAACAAACTATCCAAAGGAGAAACTACAAAAACAATCCCCTTTACCATAATATCACAAAGATAAAATGCTTAGGTATAAGTTTAACTAAGGAGGTTAAAGAACTGTTTACTGTAAAGTATAACACACTGATGAAAGAAGTTGAGGAAGATACAAATAAATGGAAAGATATTCCATATTTCTGGATGGGAAGAATTAAAATTGGCAAAATGTCCATACTGCTCAAAGCAATCTATGGCTTCAAAGCAGTCTCTGTCAAAATTCCACTGGTATTTTTTGGTAGAAATGGAAAAACAAATTCCTGAAGCAATCCCAAAAGCAAAAGCATCTTGAGAAAGCAGAAAAAAGCTGGTGGTATCACATACTCTGATTTTAAACCATAATCCCAAAGCTATAATAATGAAACAGTATGGTACTGGCATAAAAACAGTTACATGGACCAATGGGATAAGATGGAAAGCCTCTATATAAACCAACACATAAACAGTAAACTGAACATTGACAAGAGCACTGAGAATACACATTGGCGAGAGGATTGTCTCTTCAATACATGGTGTAGGAAAACTGAATGATCATACGCAGAAGAATGAAACTGGGCCCCCATTTTACACCACTTACAAAAAAAAAAACAAAAAACTTGAAAATGGATAAAAGGCTTACATGTAAGAACTGAAACTGTAGAACTCCTAGAAGAAAACATAGGGGAAAATCTCCTTAACATTGACCTTGGCAGTGATTTTGTGTGTGTGTGTGTGTGTGTGTGTGTGTGTGTGTGTGTGTAACCCCATAAGTGTAGACAACAAAGTAGAAAAAAAGTAGGATTTCATCAAACTAAAACAAAACAAAACAAAACAAAATAAAAAAACTGCACAGCAAAGGAGGCAATCAACAAAATGAAAAGGGAACATATGGAATGGTAGAAAATATTTGCAAACCATACATGTGATAAAGGCTTAATATTCACAATATGTAAGAAACTTATATAGCTCAATGGTAAGAAGAGAGACAACCCAATTTAAAAATGGGCCAAGGTCCCGAATAGACATTTTTCCAAAGGAGATAGGCAAATGACCATAAGGTATATGAAATCATTGGGGAGATGCAAATCAACCCCACAATGACATATTACTTCACATCTGTTAGAATGGTATTTATAGAAGACAACAGATAGCAAGTATTGGCAAAAAACTGTAGAAAAGGGAACCTTTGTACATTGTTGATGGGAACATTAATTGGAACAGCCAGTATGGAAAACAGTATAGAATGTTCCTCAAAAAAAAATAAAAAACAGACCTACCATAGGATCCAGGAATTCCACTTCTGGGTATATATACAAAGGAAACAAAATCAGTATCACAGAGATAATCTGCACCCCCATGTTCATTATTTATAATAGCCAAGATATGGAAACTAAGTGCCCATTAAAGGGTGTCCATTGATGGATAAAGAAGATGTGTGTGTGTAATAGATATGTTATTCACCATGGGAACGAAGGAAATCCTGTCATTGCAACAAGATGGATGAATCTTAAGGATATTAAGCCAAGTGAAAATATCCAGAGAAAGACAGATATTATGTCTCACTTAGACATGGAATCTAAAAAAAAAAAAGTCAAATTCATAGAAATAGACAGTAGAATAATGATTACCAGGGACTGGAGTTTGGGAGATGCTGGGCAAAGGGAACAAGCCTTCAGTCATAACAAAATAAGCTTTGGGGACCTAATGTGCACTGTGGCAACTCTAACTAGTAATAAATAATATGTTGTACACTTGAAATTTGCTAAGGCAGTAGACCATAAGTGTTCTCACCAAAAACAAATGAACAAACAAATTAATCATATGAGTTGATAGATGTGTTAATTAACCTGATCGTGGTGATCATTTCACAAAATAAGCATGTCAAATCATCACATTTTATATCTTAACTATATACAATTTTTTCAGTTATACCTCCATAAAGCTGAAAAAAATTCTTTTTTTAAAAGATATTATTTATTTATTTGACCGAGAGAAAGAGTATAAGCAGGGGGAGCAGCAGAGGCAGAGGGAGAAGCAGGCTCCCTGCTGAGCAAAGAGCCAAACTCCGGGCTTGATCCCAGGACCCTGGGATTGTGACCTGAGCTGAAGGCAGGCAGATGCTTAACTGACTGAGCCATCCAGGGCACCCTGAAAAAGATTGTAATAAATAAATGCCCTACTGACAAATAATTTAATACAATATTTTTTTTAAGTATAAGAAGTATTTGAAGTCCAGATAACTACAAAGGACCGAAAGTAAGTATTTTATTATTTTCCCTTTTTCTTTTACAATATATTACTCCCAGTTAAGGAAGCCAATAAGTAAGGAAGCCAATAAATGAGGCGATCATCACTGCTACCATCTTATCACAAAGTGGAAGAACATCTACAAAATAACTGTTCAGTTTTCTAGTCTGTTCTGTGCTGGCTCATCAATCATAGGACCACAGACTTTTTTCAATGAAAGAGACTAGAGAAAGTGATACATTTTTTTTTACTCTCCTCCAGCAATTTGTAAGGACAACATCAGCTTCCTCATATTTGTAGTCAACATTCTAAACCAAATGCTGGTGGACCAAACCTGTGCTATGGTATTAGTTTTATTATAAGCAAATTATAAACAGATAGCTTGCCACAGCATCAATAGCTGAGATTTTCTAGCCTTATGGAATATTGTAAATTTACCTGAACTCTAGATCTAACATATTTTATTAAGTTTAACTTCCAACAATTTCCTTGAATTTATTATTCAGTACTTATTGAATGGCTACTATGTGCTAGACACTAGGAATAGAAAAAAAAAATGAACAGTCAACAGCCCCAACGTTCAAGCTGAACATAATTTGATGTTGAACAGAGATACATAAAGAGATCAAAAAACATGATGATGATAACATAGTGTGCAATGATTGAGATATGCGTAGGAAAATCACAGCATTCAGGACACTCACTGAGCACTTACTGTGTGAAAGGCTCTACTCTTGGCTCTTCATATGGATTAATAATACAATTCTCAGGACAAACCCATGAAGTAGGTATTGGTTTTTACTCTCCCTTTGTAGATGAGGATATTGAGGGGCAAAGATGTCAAGTGACCTGCCCAAGGTCATACAGCTAGTAAATGATAAAGCCAGTATTCAAACACAAGGAGTCTTACTCGAAAGCTTGTCAGGAAGAACCAAAGGATGTCTAAGACACGTGAGCCTTGAATTAGAAGAGGCAGGCCCAAGGAGTGGGGACAAAACATTCCAGGCATGGAGGAGTAACTGGCAGTAGACCCTAGCTAATGGTGTGATCAGAGGATGCATTTCAATGTTGCTGAAAGGCAAAGTGCAAGGCAGAGTGGTGTAGAAGATGAGGCCAGTGGGGAGGGTGGACTGTCACTCCTATGTTGCTCACATGCCCTTTTACCCAAAGAGCAGGGTCCTCCAAGTTGGCTCCCTGGTTGTGGCTTGATGCAAGGGCCCTGGGTTAAATTACCCTAGGAAAACCTGTTAAAAACATGTACAAAAGGCTCTTGCATCAAGATCTGGCAGTCCTTAAAATGGGAATCTCTAAAAAAGAGATAAACCTTTTGGTTCTCCCCAAAGTTTTGAGACCATTGGTCCTTTATTTTACATGGCAACTTATAGGACTATGACTGTCCCTTGGAGCCCACTGTGGAAATGCTTTGCCAGCAATCAGACTTGCTGTGTGAACTGAACAGAGAAATGCAGACCCGGGGAGCCTATAGGGAATCTGGGTTGGAAAAAGTCAAACCAGCAGGTATGGAAACTACCAAGAACTATATCCATTCTAAGTACAATTGTTTCTGACACCTTTGTACCTCTTTCTCCCTCCCTTTGCTCTCCCATCCCCATAGCTTCCTTCATCCTCTCAAATTCAGGAGAGCTGTTTTGTTTGACTATTATTTCCAGCTAAGCTATAAACAATATCTAACACTATGTCCAGAATATGGGGAGTTGTTATGTCTCAGGTCAGATGTCGAGGGCTTATGGATATTTCTTTTAATAGAAGCTCCTGAAGACCAAAATATCTTCAGGATCTGAAAGAATAAATTGCAATGGTAGAAAGGTAGACAAAGGAGCTGCTACCTTGGGAAAGTAGAAAGCAAATAATGCCAGATGCACAGACCCCTGCTGAGTTTAGTGATAGGTTTGCCCTTGGTTGGAGACACTTCATTTGGATGAGGCCCATCGAGGCTTTATTTCTTTACTAGTGTAAAAAGTGGAAGATCAGACTCCTAGCAAATGTAGGGGCCATGACTTGGTTTCGAAAGCAGTATTCTGCAGGACACAGGATAAGGTGAAAGATGGGAGCTAAATATCGGGACTAGAGTTAGTAAATATACGTCTTTATGGACCCTGTAGGCATTAATATTAATTATGAAATGTGATAGCCATTCCAATTTGCACTCAATTCTTGAGGATAAAGACAGCAGTCCCCAGGGGAAATTCCGGTGTATCTGGATGAAGTGGAAGTTTATCAGAAATATATATTAGGACAATAAATTACAAAATGTCTAATATAATTAAGAAATCTAGGACCAATATCAGTATTAGCGTAATTGTTGTGTACACATAAATAGAGGACAAGCAAAGCACATTCAGACCCCACACCGAAACAATTGAGAAAATAGTTCTATTCATTTTCTTCTAAAACTTTTTTCCCCCTCCTACAGAAAGTTTAGCATTTCCTGAAAGAGAAGTCATGTGGCCATGCATTTTTACTGAAACAGGTAGCTAATTCCAGCCGTTGGGAGCTACAGGCCAGAAAGATTTCCTTCCGCTGTCAGTTTTGGCTTTAGGCATTTCAAAATTAATAGACTGGGTCGAGTGAAGGGCATATTTGCAGCCTGTGTTGGATAAAAGTGAACATAAATATGCTGGTACCAAATGACTATGAGAAAGCATTCATAAGGAGATGAAATTTTTGAAAATCCGAGGACAATCAAGTAATTGGATTGAGCGTGGGAAAATACGCACTGTCTCTTGCTTGTAATGTCAAACGGGTTTGATTTTATTTTTATTTTCCGTTATGTGATTTCATTCTGGGGCTAAACACACATGATGCTCGCTTTGCTTTGTGGCTCTCAGCAACACCATTCATGCGATGACACTCCAGCTAAGAGAGGCCTCCCCGATGGCTTCTATTAATTTGTGTATGAGAGCATAAATGCTTCTGGTAGATCTTATCAAGGAACAATTATTTTGACAACTTTTTAAAAATTGCTGGCTGTAGTGGAAAATTGATCTGAACAACAAAGGATAAAGAGCAATCCCTGACAATGTGGCTGCCAACAGACGATCCCACGTGAAGCTCTAACTGGCTTAAAAACATCATGGCATCTGAATAATTTGAATGATTGTGTGTTCTAAACATCGTACCTCCACCAGGTCATCCATCGTAAGTATGTGATTTATGTCTTTAAACATATTTCCCTATGTGTTAGCAGAGGAAATAATTAGGAAACTTGGAATAGCCAACATAGTCGCCCAAATCCATTATAATGAAGAATATCGCATTTGTTTGCTCTTGTTATTTCTCAATACACGAAGAGAAACATTTGAATCTTGAAAACTAGTCCAAAACTACATAGGGTTGTTTGCATTAGAAGCGGGGGCCAGCTTCCTTCAGTGAAGTCACACAGAAGAGGAACCACCCTTGGTTTAATGCTCTGGGGACACCATCTTGAAATTGGTCAGAATTTTATCTTTGATTTTTGTGTTTTCTTAAGTGGAATGGGATAATGGAGAATGTGCTGGAGCCTCGGAGTCTCTCCTCCTGTGCGGTCCCATCACCCCGGGGAGGGTTCAGGGCTGCCTACTCCCCTGCTCCCCTGCCTTCTGCTCCAGCAGGGGCCCAGGCATGTGGAGGGTGTGCTTTGAGGGCTGCTTTCACCCTGCAGTTGCCCTATGTCCAAGGGAGCATGGTTTGGAATACCAAATAAAAAATGGCCATGACAGATGAAGAAAGAGATGGAATGAGAGAGACTGGCCACAGAAGCAAAATTCTTTCTTTCTTTCTTTCTTTCTTTCTTTCTTTCTTTCTTTCTTTCTTTCTTTCTTTCTTTCTTCCTTCCTTTTTCTCTTTCTTTCTTTCTTTCTTCCTTCCTTTTTCTCTTTTTTTCTTTCTTCCTTTCTTTCTTTCTTTCTTTCTTTCTTTTTTCTTTCTTTCTTTCTTTCTTTCTTTCTTTCTTTTTAAACAAGGGACCCTGTATTTTCATTTTGCACTGGGGCCTGCAATTTACGTGGCTGGTCTTCATTTAGGACACTCTGTGTGAACAGATTATAACTAACATTAGATGTTGATCTAATAATGACCCTACCATCCCAACCACCATCCACATATTTGTGTAAGTAAGTGATCCTAAGTGATAAGACTTGGACAAGAATTGGGCAGCAGGTTGTTACTCAGGAAATGTGGATGGTGAGGAAGAAAGACTTACAATGACTCTCAACTAGCGCTTAAGGTTTTCACATGGCCGCAGGGACCTGAGCCCCCTCAGTTGTGGGTGACAGAGCCAGCCTGAATGTTTTTCTGGAGGTGCTCTGGAGCTTGGGCTCCATGGTGGCCTCTAGGGTGACCATGGGAGTGGTAGATGGTAGTGCCTACCCCCCATCCTGCATACCTACTTAGTGAGCTTTCTTCAGTCCAAAAAAAAAAGGTGGTGAAGACAAACAAACAAACAAACAAAAAAAGTCACACTTTTTTCCTCAATTCTCAATCTTTAAAACAGATGATTTTTGTTTCTTTTCATTTCTTAAACATGATACTGATTCAGAATTCAGGATATGGGAGTGCCTAATGCAAGCATCCTATGGGTGTAGGACTCTCACCTGACATGGATTCATTAAGTTCCATCCGTATGGCCATCCTTTTCCTTTGGATCCCTTCGTGTGATATTAACAAGGTAGATTCCCTTGGTTTTTCTTCTTATCCATACTGTCCTAGTCCTGTACCTTTCAGCCCTTTCTGGCCTTTCTTAGGTGACTGAACCTTTCAAAACTCCTTTATCTTTTCATTTCTCATGTGTTTCTTTTTTGCTTTTTTTCTTCATTTTAGGATCATTTGCCTATATTTCAGTGGCCTCAGCATTAGAGATTACAGGATACAGTGAAAGTGACATCTGAGACTAACGTACATGTCATTTAATCTGATAATTTAGTAGTGCATTAAAAATTAAAGCAGCATTTGATGTGTGAGAGACTTAGTCATCCTTGGATTTCTCTTTATCTAAAGCAGAGAAAGCATTCCTAGGGTTGTAGAGTTCCACTAAGTTTCATGGAAGAAAGAAGTCTGCCAAGCCATTTTTACTGTCTATGGTTTTGTTAATATTAAGTGTTTATGCTCCCACTGAGGTATTCAATATCATTTCCTTGAAGCTCACATAATCACAGCCATAATGGAATGACTCCACTGTCTGCTTTTTCAATAAGCATCCCTTTCTTGGACCACATGGTCCAGACAGGCAGAGGACAAAGCTTTGCCATATCATTCTTAAACACAGCCTGAGTGTTTCAGGCTGCCTCCCACAGGCTTGCTCTCTGATTAACCTCAACTCAGGGACCTGCAGGAAAACAGGGTCGTGCAACCTTAAATTCTGATCAAATTCTGCAAAATACTCTCCTTGAACTGCTGGACCAGGAGAGAAACAAACATGATTAAGAAGTCCTTCCTCCCTACCTCCCTGCCCTGCTCAATGCACCCCATTGCCTGCCCCCCCCCACCACACACACACAGAGTAACCAGCAGGACTGATTTCCTAATTCAGGAAGTCTTGGTTCTGATTTCATGTTTCTACCCCTAGAACCAAGTTCCGCTGTGATTCCCAAGCAGCATGGTGCGGTGTTATTTCTGTCTCCAGATGCCCACGTTCTGGACCAGCAGCGCGACCCCCACATGAAAGAGGATCCCGAGGAAACTGTGAAGCTGGATTGCCATAATTAACCTCGGACTCTGTATTGGACAACACAGATAAACATTTACAGAAGAATTGTTCAATGTGCCTGATTTACTCGCGTGTTTCACGCTCGGTGAAAATTATCCTTAATTTAATAAAAAGCGTATTTCCAACCGGGAAAAATACCTTTCTCAAAATGCATCTCTCCTTACTTACCCTTTATCACTTCTTACATACAAATGATAACATGTTGCACAATACCTGGGACTTGTTCTAACATTTTAGATCTTAAAAGCCTCGGAATTATACCTTCGGCTTGAAATCTGAATATATCTATAGCAGAGAATACCCTCTCCCTTTATAGATTGCTGGCAGGATTTGCTTTTCACTTTGGGGAGAAATCTATTCTTTGTAGAATATTCCCACACATGTCTGTGTCTATTTCTCAGAGCAGTGCCACAAAGGATATGACCCCTTTGCTCCCAGTCACCTTTCATGGTGCTGAGTCGCCTTGGATGTTGGTGCCAGTCAGCACGATTTGATTTGCTATGGTAAGAATAAGATTATATCTAACAGACGATGTCATTTCCAGGTTCAATAGGCACAGATTTAAAACTAGTCCTCTCTTTGACCCTCTGGGTTCTCTTGAACTCTTGCACCTTCTTTGACAGTGTTTGTGAATGAGTGAATTCATGAAAATTCAAGGTTATTTTAATGATAATAGCGCCGCGGTGACAAAGGAAGAAGGAAGGGCTGGTTGTCCCAGCTCCGGTGCTCCTTCACCGTAGCGACTTCCTTCCTGACAGACTGACTGCGGAGTGAATTCCTGTTGATGGTCAAAAGCTGAGAGCACTTGTGTGTCTGCAACGGTGCTGCTGCTACTGATCTGTGAACATGACATGCCTCCGAATAGCGCATCGCCATGGCAACAACAAACAGGGGGCTAAATTCCATTAGCGGCAGTGACTCAGTGAGTCCCGCAGATAATGCGCGGGGCCTGGCCAACTACCCACAAAGGCTTATGTGAAAGTTCTGATGAATTCACTGCGGCTTGTTATGTCTGCTTAGGTCTAAATTCTCTCTGTGGTTACTTAATTCCTTATACGTACGGTATTTGTTTAAAAAAAAATACTTAAAATCCCATTAAAGAGTCCACTCCCAGGAATACGCGTTTGGGGCTCCTTTCTGCTTCGTTAAAAATTCCCACCGTTCTCACTGCTGCATCTTTTTTTTTCCCTTCCCTCCCATAACTCTAGATTTTTTAAAAAAATTTTTTTTGTTGTTATCTTGTTCCATAAAAACTGAGTCACAGAGAGTTAAAAAGAATTTACATTGCACTGATCTTCAAATGAGCTTTTTTTCAAAACATCTAGAATGAGTTTAGAGTTGACAACATGCTTCATTGAGGTCAATGATTAGCAAGATTTTTTTAAAGGAGAGAGGTCCTGGGTCAAAAGGAGAAAGAAGCCAAGTCCTTTGATATATTCGGTGCAGTTGGAGGACAGTAGGTTTTAGAGAAGATTAAAGAATGTGGACATTTTCAGAATTTCTTTCAATGTAGGAAATTCATAGCTTTAAATGATCTCATATTAAGGTACCTACCTCCCAATAACCTAAACTCAAGAGTTAAGATTCTTCTTCAAAGAAAAATCTATCGATTGAGTAAATAAGTTGCCTTCTTTTTTTTAACGAAGTAGTAGTAGCAGGGATGAGAAATAAAATAGGCTAATGTAACTCATAAGAATATGCCATCCTGCTTCTGTGATACCAGGCCCAGATGTTCTTTCTCAGTGCCTCCCTTCTCTTGGACCCCTGCTGTCTGTAGCTCGCTCCCATCCTGTGAACTTCCTCTGCAGCCCAGCCATAGCAATCTGGCCATGTGGGGGCTAAGACACAATGGTGGACATACGTATTATTAATGACCAGATGAGAAATCAAGATATGCAGTTCCTGCTACCAAAGAATAATGCAGTTGATGAACTTCAGGGAGTATCTATTTTTATAATTTAGAAAAAAGCATCAGTTCAACTTACTAGTTAGCTTTGTTCATGTCCCTTATCTGCCACAAGAGAGTGAATAACAAAAATATTAAAGATGAGAATTTTGAATAATTATGAATGCATATTTCACTCTTTTTCTCTAGAAACTTTTCAACAAACAAAATCATATCACTCACACACACACACACACACACAGAGTTTTCTTCTTGTAGCTGAAGATATGTTTCTTAGCTCTCTTTATCCTTTTCCCAACAAAGCCATAGATATAATCTGAGATCTTGTGAGATTTCATGTGTCTTATATTATTCCCTCCACCCAATATTCATCTTCCTTTAAAGAATAAATCATAAATGTACATATATATACATATGAGAGAGAGAGAGAGAGAGAGATGTAGATAAATATAGATATATAGTATGTGTGTGTATTTGTCCTGAAGTGGTCTTAATGGAGAGGAGTGGGAGCGTCATGTCAAGGTCAGTGAGCAGTACTCCTGGACTGAGTGAAATGTGTTGGGGGCAGTAGGCACAAAAGGAAGAGGGCCCAGTTCACCCAGGGCTTGCACTCTAAGTGGGCTGAGGAACTCAATCCTTGGACAGCTTCTAAGCAGGGCAATGATGTGATGAAGGTGAGGTTTGAAGATCATTTCAGAATTGGGCACAAAAGGCCAATTCAGTCATTTTAATAGTCTAGTCATGAAGAGCTATTTAATGTAACATACAAATGGAAAGGAGAGGACTGGCACAAGAGAAATGTCCAATTAAATAGTTTTTGCTGTTGTTGTTATGGTTATAACTTTGATGCACTTTCTCCTCATGGAAGCAATAATAGTGATTCTCTGTATCCATGTAAAATATTTGAAAGAACACATTCTGCCAGGGATTCCAACATGCTTGACGATACCAGGACACAAGCCTTGGGAAGGTCTAATTTTATCAGACAAATAGTGAACATTCTTCATAACCCCTGGTTATTTTAAAGCATCAAACACAAACTCTACATTTACTGGCGTCTCTTTTTGTTTTTCTTTACAGAGAAAGAGAAAAAACATGCCATTGAGTCCTTGATGGTCTTAATATTTTAATAGAGCTCTTCCTACATACAGGCTTGCAAAAATTCTAGGAAAAAATTATAAAATCTATGAACTATTTCTTAAGTAAACAGCAGAATCACAGAATCTTAAACCAATTAGGAGAAACCCGTCTATGCCAATTAAATGTTCTAATGTGAAATTGAATTAAAGCAATAGCATTTTCAGGACTTTATACCATCTCAAAATAAGGCACCATTTCCTTTTCCCAAAGAGATTGTTATAGCATGTTCAGTAATAAATGGTTAAAAGTTATTTGCAATTAGCATACACTTTTTTTTTTAATGAGAATGACTACATAGGGTCTTGGGATATTTGAAAACAATTTGTCCTCTTAAATATTTCAAGCATCTGCTTTCCTTCTACTCTCATTACAAAGAGTCGGAAAGTAAACCTCAGCCAAAAAACCTCTTTCCTATCTATTTTACATTCTAAATAAGATTTTTGAGTTGTTGAGAATTTTCCACGTGGAAAATAATCAATATACATTAATATGCAAAAGCCTGTATTTATAATCTAAGATCACTGTACACTTCCCCTCTTCTTGAGCCCTATGACCCTGCTACTAGGCACGGTTTTCAGGCAAGTCCCTTAGTGACTAAGGCCAATCCTTTTCAATATAGTATCTTAATAAGCCGTGAGCCCCAGCCTTTTAATTCCTTTTGTTGGAGTTTTAGAGGTGAACAAGGTGAACTTCTTGCCATCTCCAATTTGTTCCTCATCTCTATGTGCATGTGTGCCTCATATCAGCATTCAATAACTCTAGTGGGTCAAAATGGAAGAAGCCTATGCCCTATGTGACTGCATAGCCATGGTGTTTTAGCTTTTCCTCTACTCTCTTAGGTGCTCCTGTTACTTTTTATTATTGCCAGCCTCTTTGATATATCCAAGCCTGCCCTCTCATCAGTCTCAATGTCAACATATACACCAGGTGACAGCATTATCAGCAAGTTCAGCGTCAGCACCCCTACGCCATTGTGTCAGCAGCTGACCTCGTGCTGGTTCACAGTGTTATTTTAAATTCAAATTCATTTGTTTCGTGCTGGGATTTTACTGATATTTAGAGGGAAGATGATTTACTCAAGGTACAAGGGAGAAGCAGACATCTTTTCATTTTTTTGTGGGTTAGAAAAGCCAAAGGAGAAACTAGAGGGTGAAACCCTTGTTCTTTAAGGGGGCTATCTGTAATCCTTATGTCTTCTCTCTTGGCTTCTTCTAACCTGTCAGGTAACATCTTTTCCCTGGGATTACTTATCTATCTTTATTTCATATGAAGCTTAGCAGCTCTAGGGGAGGCAGTCCTTTAAGACTACCAAAGAACTGCTTACAAGACCAAAGTTGTGAATCTTAAAAACCTTATTGCACCAAGGTTCTAAATGGATTGGCCACCCCTCCCTTTTTTTTCTGCCCATGCTTTAGACTAAAACTGTGATGTTCTTAATGCTATGAGATTATCCACCCTGGAGGTGACCTTTGTGTGGGGGGAGTAACTTGAAAGATTCTTTTGTAAGTTTCTCTACCACAAGAATAAAAAGTCCTCAAATTATTATCTTGTTACACATGGCCTGGACTTGGCCATAGAGCTCCTGTCCTTCAAGAGAACTCTCTGTGAGACACTGTGATCCTCTCCCCTCCAGCTCTATTGTTCTTCCTGACATCTCACCTCCTTGATGCCTCTCACCTCATTTCCAGACCAGCATCAAGTAGGGTTTTGTATAGTATTGGCAAAGGAGAAAATGGCAGGAGATGTTCATGCCCTTACTTCTTCCTGCTCATGAGTAAAAACTACCTCCACCTTCTGATTCTGCCTGTTCCTTTATTCCTTTGTTAAGCAATGATGACCTCACATGTGCCTGTTGGTAAGTGAGCCAGAACTAAATGTATTATTTACTTAAGAAATATTAGCCCACTCATGAAAAGCAAGAATGGGCAAAGAGGAATACTATAGAATTTTCCTCTATTAATTAGCCTTCTGAAAGGGAGTCCATTCCAGGAACTCCAGTCCCTTAACTCAAAGATGGCAAAGGGAACATTTTCAAGATCAAAATAAAAATCAGCTGTTGGAAAAGCTGTTCATAGAGATTAGACCATGCCCATCAACAGTTGGTATATGTTTTCTGAAAATAATATTTTTTCTGAGATGTTTTTGTCTAGTGACCTATATTAGATGGTTTATCCAGAAAACATTTGCAAGCATTTAAATCAGTCATTTAAAAAAATTAAAGATTGTTTACTATGCCCGAGACCCTGAGGATAGAAATATAAATACAGAGGGTTTTCATCCAAGAAGCATATCCTCTAATGGGAGGAACAGATGAGGACAGGATACAAATCATTGCAATTCACAGAAGCAAGCGCCATGCTTGCACCAAGGATGAAGTGATCAACAGTGCAGACAAGGGTCAGGCAGAGCAATAGCATGGGCAAATGCTGGAGATGAGCAGTGTTCTGGAAAGCACAGGGAGCCTGTTCTGGCCAGAGAGGAGCTTATAAACCAGAGATGGCTAACGTTCCGTTGGAAGCCCGCTGAGAAAGTGTTGTTTTATCCTGAAAGACCTTGAACTGCAGAGAAACAAGATCGAATTTGCATTTTAGAAAGGGCACCGTGGCAGAGGTGTGCAAGATAAACTGGAGCAAGGAGAGGCTAGAGATAGAGAGAGGAAGGGAAAGATAATGAGGCCATGAACTTAGAGAGCAAGTGCTTCAGTAGTGCCTCCTGAAAGTGGGGCTCAGACCTCTTTTATCTCAGCATGTCTCCCTCTCTCTCTCTCTCTCACACACACACAATGTGTGTAATGTTTGCTTCTAATCAGTCATCTCCATGAGCAAAATCTCTACTATTTCATTACTTGAGAATACAGTTTGGTTCTCAAATACAGTTTACAAAACATGTTTTCTGATATGGCACCTAATAATATCCTTTGCGTGCCTACAGCTGCTTGGAGAGTAGAGTGGCATGACTACCATTCAACAAATAAGAATTAACTAGTAGATTAAGTGATTTTATAATACTTAAATTAAAAAATAAACAGAGACCAGCAGAAATGAGAAGAATTATAAATTAGTAAGATGGATCGTGACTAGTGTTCGGATACTGAGTCTGTTATGCAAGGAAATGCAGGCTATGGAATTCTTACCCATTGGGTGGCTGATGTGCTCGAAGGGGCAGAAAATAGAGAAGGTGCTGACAGGCTTAAATATCACGGGATTTTTATGAGTCTCCTTGGCATAAAGATGGTTGAATCTCCCTTTGCACTTCATGCCTTAGGTCACAGAAACCATTACTTCATCCTCCTGTTGGCATTTGCCAGTCACCACATCAGACCCAAATAAATGACACCCTGAATTCAGAAGTGCTACTATGGAGAAGGAATGGAGCTAAGGGTTTTTTACTGGGGGGTGGGAGGGTAGGGATAGGGTGGATGGGTTATGGACATTGGGGAGGGTTTGTGCTTTGGTGAATGCTGTGAAAGATGTAAGCCTGATGATTCACAGACCTGTACCCCTTGGGCAAATAATAAAAATAAAATTAAAAAAAAAAAANTAAATAAAATACCCCTTTCAGAGATCATCATCATGACTACACATCAGGCACCACCAAATCACACATCCTGTCACCTGGGGCTGTAGACCATGCAAGAACTTATCCACCACANTAAAATACCCCTTTCAGAGATCATCATCATGACTACACATCAGGTACCACCAAATCACACATCCTGTCACCTGGGGCTGTAGACCATGCAAGAACTTATCCACCACATGGCCTCTGAGGTTTGTTGACCACACTGTGGGCTTGGTATTAACAATTTAATCATAGGATGTATGTCCAAGAGAAGCATTATAATTACTGAGTGCACTTCCTGCTATATTGAACATGTGTCACACGATTAGGAAAGTATCATGTCAGAATGATGTAATTTAGCACTAGAAGTAATCTAGAGGAATGGATTATGAAGTACTTCAAAGGATAAACCCCATCAACAATACTGAGTTGTTTATGTTGGATAAAGAAAATCTATGCAATAATGTCATTTTTCAAAGATGGAACAAATTCTGAAATAAAAGTTGAACATAAATATACCATTAGATCTTCCCTATCAGCTGCACCTGTTACACACAGAATGGGCTCACCTTAAATACTGCCTTTAAAAAAATAAATGACTAAGCACATAGTTATCTGGAAAGTATTTTAGACACAAGCTAGACCATCTCGAGAAAAATTATTTCATGTGGGGTTCTTTGACCACATTAATCTACTTTCTACCTTTATGCCACTCACAGTTTAAAATAAATGTGACCCTCCTACACTGTTGGTGGGAATGCAAACTGGTGCAGCCACTCTGGAAAACAGTATGGAGATTCCTCAAAAAGTTGAAAATGGAGCTACCCTACGACCCAGCAATCGCACTACTGGGTATTTATCCTAAAGACACAAAGGTAGTGATCCTCAGGGGCACGTGCACCCGAATGTTTATAGCAGCAATGTCCACAATAGCCAAACTATGGAAAGAACCTAGATGTCCATCAACAGATGAATGGATAAAGAAGATGTGGTATATATATACAATGGAATATTATGCAGCTATCAAAAGAAACGAAATCTTGCCATTCGCAACGACATGGATGGAACTGGAGGGTATTATGCTGAGCGAAATAAGTCAATCAGAGAAAGACAATTATCATATGATCTCTCTGATATGAGGAACTTGAGGGGCAGGGTGGGGGGTTGTGGGGGGTAGGGAGGGAAAAATAATGAAACAAGATGGGATGGGGAAGGAGACAAACCATAAGAGACTTCTAATCTCATAAAACAAACTGAGGGTTACTGGGGGGTGGGAGGGTAGGGATAGGGTGGATGGGTTATGGACATTGGGGAGGGTTTGTGCTTTGGTGAATGCTGTGAAAGATGTAAGCCTGATGATTCACAGACCTGTACCCCTTGGGCAAATAATAAAAATAAAATTAAAAAAAAAAAATAAAATAAAATAAAATAAAATAAAATAAAATAAATGTGCTTTTACTAATTAATGTGGCATGAGTAAACTGGTTACTTTTCCTTCCTAACTTTTATCACTGAACATGGTATTTAGGTATCAAAAATAATTAAAAATGATAAAATTATCAGAAGCCAGATGTTATATATTTTTATATCTAATAAAATCATTATTTTCCTGACTGAAGTGATTTTTCTTCTCTCTCTTTTTTAAAATACTTATGTTTGTGTGGGTGTGATAGAGTTTTATTGAATCCTAATGCTAAAAATCACTTTAAAAATCATTATGATGTTAACCTTGCCTTGAGATATAAATGAGGGAAAGTACTGACATATAACAAAAGCAAATAAAGCTTTATGTTTTATAGCTGCATGTGATTGCCTTAGCCTTCCTATTTAAAACTAATATAACGACAGCAATCATTAAGCTACATGTTTACTACACAGCAATATGGAAAATTTGAGTTTGGGTAAATGTGTCCATGTATTATCATTACATTATGCTAAACTATCACTAGTAAATGTGGAGAAATATCTTACAAAAATGTCAATAATGTTTGAAAATTATATGCCACCATTACTTAAATGAATATATAAAATAAATTAATTTTAAACAATCATATTTATTGTATCTGTATAATACTAATTATGTTGCTGTTTAAATAGATAAAGACAAATTTTAATTCAGCCTGCAGAATTTGGTAATTTATTTTCAAGATAAACAAAACAAAAAATAGCAAGATATCACATGCATGAAAACAAATGTATTTGGGTTTTTTTTTTTTTGCTACAAAATTGTTACAGACTTTTAAAAACAGAACTATTTTAAATCCAAATATAATTTAGGATATATTTTGCTTTAAATATTTAATGAAATAATTAAGACTGCTTAAACTAACACCCTTTATTTTTAAATCATAGATCCTTAAAAATTCCTATGTTTTCATTTTTATTGAATAATTCATTGGACCTAATTATTTCATACGAGTTTTTACTAACATAATATATGAATAGCAACTCTTTAAAAGTAAAAATTATACTTTGTTTTATAGTCTTTTTACTGCAGAGTTATTAATATTTTATATTTATACTCTTCTGGATATCTGTGAAGACATGGATCAAGATGTTTGTTAGCAACAATATTTATAATTATTATATTGAAATCCTTGGACTTATCCTAATCAGAAATTGTTTTTCCCAATAGACACCTTTTACATATTGGATTTATAGCTAATGAAGTTGTAATTTATGTCAGGAAAGGGAAAGCTTTCTTTTAAGTGCTTTTTTGTGTATATATAGCTTTATTTCACACACAGACACAGATTATGAGACTGAAACATTCATGTTTCTGTCTTTGGTTTTTGTCTATTATTCTCAAGTATTTTTTCTGAATCATCAGATGAGCCATCTACTTCAGTCATTAGATGTGAAGATTTTGGCCTTATCATATTTCATGATGTGTTTTTAACTTGAATAGACTTATCATTTGTCCGTTAAAACATCAGTGGATAGGAACTTTCATTTTCACATCTTTAATGTTAAATAAAAATGGAGGGAGAAGAAACAGACTTTTTATCAAATGCATTGTATTTGTTTTAATTCATCAAATATATATTGAGCATGGATATGTTCTATTGATAAGAAACACAAGGGTTAGAAACAAAAAATATGCCCAAGCAACTTAAGACCTCATGGGGAGACTGACAATCAAATGTGAACCTGGAATGAAGTTTACTAAGAACCCTCATGGGCAAATAACTAAATGTTGCCAGACCACACAGAAAAGTCACCTAATCCAGAGGTAGGGGATTTCAAAGGGTTTCCTGGAGGTGGTGGCTTCTGAGGTAAAACCAGATGGACTAGAAGTAGCCAAGTACAGAGAGGTAGGGGTGAGCCAGGGAAGATCATCAGAAAGCACAAAAGCCTATAAATGAAAGATTGGCCTTTCAGGGAATGATAGAGATTTGGTGTGGCTCCTTCTCTAACCTATTCAGATTTTCTAGAAAAATAGCCAAACAAGCAACAGCAAAAATCAAAGCCTTGTCCTGTGTATATTTTCAGACACCAAAGCTGCAAAGCCTGGATCTGTTGCCTCGGTTTTCCATCTTGCCAGCCTTGGGGTGTCAATGCAACACATGAGCCCAGTGAAACACACATGAATCTGAGTGGATGAGAAACTAAGGGGAAAATCAAGAAGAAAAATATCAATAAAAGTTAAAATTTCAAATTAGTCTCCAAGTGCCTACACCATTTATCAGAGGAGACTGATTACGAATTGAAAAGCCAACCATAAAAAGAACAGTTTAGAAAACATCTGAATAATAAAATAACCCATGACCTCCTTAACAGATTGTTTCCACACCCTCTCCTAGGGGGTTCTCTGCTTTCTGGGAGTTTAAAGCCTATCCTTTCACTCTAGAGATCAGGCCTAGAGAAATTCCGTTCTTGTCCCATTCCATACTCTGCACTTTTCCAGGCTGGCAGGATGCCCCTCTCATATTTGAGCCCTGGGCCCTTTCCAGCCTCAAGATGGCAAGGCCTCTAAGGCATGCCCTAGGCTCTCAACTAGAAGAGTGGGAAACTAAATCTGTGATGCTGAATTTGAGCAAGAACAGGACTGAGTCAAGAGGCACTTCCAGTGCAGACGTCTTAACAGAGCGGAAGGAGGAAGGTTGAGGCTGCTTGACTTAAAGATGAGTGCTCCCGCAAAGTGTGGGGAAAGGACCCCTCAACCCTGCTTGTGGAAGAGCAGTGATCCCACAGGTGCTTGCTAAAGTGTGGGGACTTAACCTCCTCCAGTGGGCTGACATAGGCAGTCATACTTCAAAAGAGAAATAAGAAAAAATAGAGAAGAATGGAAAGAGGCATCATCAACCATTATTTGGGATAAAGAGCACAGTTTCCAATTGCTCTTAAGGACAGCACTTCCCCACTTGGGGGTTTGCATGGCGAAGGAGGGATTCCTGAGAGGGGCCAGGAAGTCCCCCTCCATTTGCGGGAGTTGTCTGGAAACCGTTGGATAGGACTGCCTGTGCAATGTGCTGTTTGCTGAGCCCTGCCTGGGACCGTGCACAAATAGACACAGATACATATGTTTGATGATTGTACAGATGATTAGTTAGCCCTAACATATCAGAAAGGACTGAGGATGTAAAATTCCAATGAGAATTTCAAGTGGGAATTGGAGCTTTCATTAGAGGTGGAAATCATTAGCTCAATGATTTAAAAAACTTTCCAAACATTAGAAATGAGGTCACTCAGATTCTAGATTTTAGCATACGTACTTCTTACTGAAATATATTTTTTCATCGTTTCTGTCTGTTCTTTCTTGATGGGGGTGCTGAAAAAGCTGCCAGGCCTGGAGATGACAATCCTCTGAAGATTTAGATGAAGGTCAAGGGAGACAAATATTCCAGCTGCCGGGTCCATTCTGGCACATGCCAAGTGTGAACAGTGTTTCTACACTGAAATGTGGGAACTTAGCCAGGAAAAGCCAGAATGAATTAATCCTATACAAAATGCTCTATTAGGGAACTGCTCTCACCCAGGGTGAGCAAGCCAAGTGTAGTGAAATGAGGAGGACTCAAGGTTGGGGAGAGTTTTTCGGCAGAGGGATAGACGTATAGAATGTTCCAGAAACTTGAAGTATTTGACTCCAGCTAGAGTGATGAATGCATAGGAGAAGCCTGGCAATGAACTGGAGAAGCAAGTATGGGATACCCCAGGGAGTGTTGTACATGCCATGCTTAGCATTGAGAGCTATATACTCTTCAACCTGCAGACATCCAGCAGCCACGGGAGGGGGTGTCATTAACCCAGTAGAAGGCCAGTCAACTGCTTCATTACTTGTTATTTCTTCACAAGAATCTCAGATCTACATCTGCTCAGGCATCCAGTGTGTGGGAGTTGAAATTTATTTTTCTTGTTCATGCACAAATGCCCATAAAATTGCACAGTATTAGACACACGGACATGCCATTTTATCTAACAGGTGATATTGATTAAGTTTGAAGTACAAATCCTAAAAGTAAGAATTTCATTCAACAATCAGCAGAAAGGTGGTTAAGGAAAGCAATAAATTATTTATCTATATCTAGATATCTATGAAAACTATCTCATCACTTGGAAATATGCAATAAATATACATTATGTTCGTGGAAGAAAAACATCTAAAACTTAAGAAAAGGATATGCTAAAACTCAAAATGAGTTTATTTAATAAGACTAAATTTACAATTAAAATGTTTCCAAAATGGGTCTAGGGAAGCACGGGGATCAAGTGGCAATGACTCGGATATCTGAGCTGCCACTGCTGAAAACGGGCCTGAAGACAGGTAATCAGTATGCATTTCCAGAGATTTTGCCTATGTTTGGGTCTTCTGTTCATCTCAATTAATGCAGAATTTATGGATGATAGTGTTGAGATGGAAGATTTTGTTGAAAATTCAGAAGAGATTGATGTTAATGAAGGTGAACTCCCCTCAGGGATTAAATATAAGACACCTCAACCTGTAGAAGTATATTTTACAGAAACTTTTGGTAGTGGAGGGTTGGCTGGGTGGGTCTTATCAAAAGCAAAGAAAGATGATACAGATGTGGAGATTTTCATATATGATGGTAAAATATTTATTTAAACATTCAATAAAACCATAATGACTCTGAGTTTGCTGGCTTTGGAGATTATACTTCTATTAAATATAGATATGGTATATGGGGTCTGGGGCCCCATTATGGTTCACCCAAATAAATAAATAAATAAACAGATTAGCAAATTCTAATCAGTACGAGATCTCTTGCAGAGATTTTTCATGAATGGCATATAGAATAGTACATAGAATGTTACTAAAAGTTGGGTCTCATTTTAGTATTCACATGTGACATTTTCAGTGGGTTAAATTGAGTCATGTGTTCTATGCCATGTGAGCAGTTTCAGTTGTTAGCATGTAGGACTTTCTGAGCTTTATTTTTAAAAATAAAACAGTAGGGGCCCCTGGGTGGCCCAGTCGGTTAAGCCTCTGCCTTCAGCTCAGGTCATGAGCCCAGGGTTCTAGGCTTGAGCCCTGCATCAGGCTCCCTGCTCAGCGGGGAGCCTGCTTCTCCCTCTCCCTCCCTGCTCCCCCTGCTCTTGCTCTCTCTCTCTCTATCTTTCACTCTCTCTGTAAAATAAATAAATAAAATCTTTAAAAAAGAATAAAAATAAAACAGCTAACTAGTTTCAAGCAAGTATTTTGGGAGAAATCTATTTTGGTCAACTCCATTCTTCCAATTGTTTAATAAAACATATCAATGGGCAAAATTGCAGAGTATCAAAGAACTAAAATCATTATATTTAATATACCAATACATAATCATTTAGATTAATTACATGTATATTTAGATTTGCCTATATAGATAATGTATTTTATATAGCTGACATTATAAATGTTATAAGATATTTAAGCATTTATATTGATTTATGTCACATTATTTATTTCTATATCTACAAACATATATATAAGAATGTACATATATTTATGAACATATATGTATATGCTCAAATATACAGACACATACCCATAGTTTAATCAATAATTTATCATACCTCAAAGATTTGATTTTGTACTTTTTTCTTTCAGATTCCATAAATACATTCAAGTAATCTTATTTAAACTACTACTGTTTGGGGTATGGAAAATATGAATTGATTTTAGATTTCCCAGGAGAATGTTCATTTTTAATGTCTCACAAGAATATTCCAAAGATATTACATTAGAAATTATCTTCAGAAACAATAAGAGCCAATTTTAGTGAGGCCTTGGGTCTTTTTCCCAGGACATTTGCTAATGTATATAATCAAACCAAATAATGAGCTGTAATACAGTGAGCATGCTGTTTTGTTTGAAAGGTTTTCAAATGAAATCTTACTCTGTATTTCATATTAGCGAGAAAATTACTAATAATTCAACAAAGAAAATTCAGTAAAGAGATGCCCCTGTGAAGTATAAATCTCCTTTCCTTTAAAACCTACCATAAAAACAATACACATAAGCATGCATGCACACACAAATACACACAAGCATATGTACACACACACACACACACACACACACACCATAGGGTGTAGAAACCTATAAAACGATCGGGAAGGCAAAATCCTAGAGTGAGTTGATTTTTTTCCTTGCATAGTTGTGATGTTAAATAGGTTTGTGGCAAGATGATCATCTAGGGAAGGAGAACACCATTTCTAAAGGCTATGGCAAAGCTTTGGAGCCTGAAAAAAAAATTAACGTAAATATTTAAATCTACTTTTGCATGCCTTGCCCATTAAGAAAAATAACCTTCTCTTTTTCTTTCCTTTTTTTTTTTTGTTTGTTTGTTTCAGGAGTGGAGTTTAGTGATTCATCACTTACATATAACACCCAATGCTCATCACAACAAGTAGCCTCCTTGCTACCCCTTATTAATATCCCCATTTAGCCCATCCCCCATTCACCTCCCCTCCATCAACCCTCAGTTTGTTCTCTAGAGCTGAGCCTTTTGTGGTTTGCCTCCCTCTCCTTTTCTCCCTCTTCCCTTATGTTCATCTGTTTTGTTTCTTAAGTTCCATGGGAAAATAACTTTCTAAATCAGAAAAATAAAATACAGGGTAAGGGTAGAGCATTTTTTCCCCCAGACTTTAGGAAGTAAATAGTGACAGTTTAGTCTCCTGTGTTAAACAACTAAAACACAGATGGAATATATGGAACAGGAGTGTTCAGTCATTGGACAACAGGTAGAATGAGACAGTGACCCCAAGGAGCCGAGAAACAAACATGTGAGCCCTGTGACTGACGCAAAGAGTATGCAGAGGAAACCTCCAGTGTGCACTGTGGAGACAAGATACTTAAACAGAGCCTAGCACTCTCCAAGAGTTGAAAAGACACAGAGGAGATTATGGGAAGGACAAGATATGGAGAATTTTCAGAAGAGGAATTTCAAAGAGAAGAAGCTCAGGAGATCTGCTGACAGTGTCTTCTCAGAAGCATTTACACAAAAGACATGAGAACACCTGTCTACACCAAGACTTGCACACAAATGTTTAGAGCAGTATTTTTTCTCCAATAACCATACATTGCAAACAATTTAAATGTCCATGAAAAGACAAATGGAAAAACAGAGAGTGGTATATCTATTGAGTGGAATACTACTAGGCAACAACAAAGTGGAGTGAACTACTGATACAAAAATAATGCAGGAATGTAGTGGGTTGAATAACAGCTCCCTGAAAAAGATCTTTTTTAAAAAATGTTTTAATAGGCTCGATGCTCAGAATGGAGCCCAGTGCAGGAGTTGAACTCAATGACCTTGATATCAAGACCTGAGCTGAGGTCAAAAGTCAAATGCTTAACTGACTGATCCACCCAGGTGCCCCAAGATATGCCTATTTCTTAATCTCTTAACCTGTGGAATGTGATCTTGCTTTTTAAAAGGGTCTTTGCAGATGTAATTAAGAATCTTAAAATGAAATCATTCAGATTACCCAGATGGGACTTAAATCCTATAACAAGTGTCCTTATAAGAGACAGAAGAGAAGACATAGACACCCTGAAGACAAGGTGATGTCAAACAGAGCCAGAGATGGGTGCAATGCAGCCAAAAGCAAAGGAAAGCCTGGAAAATCCAGAAGCTAGAAGAGACAAGAGAAGGTTCTTCCATTTCCAGGACTTGAGAATTGCTGAAATGCTGTCTCTACTACAGTGACAACTGTGCACATCATGATTTATGATTGAGGAACTGATTTCAATGAAGAGTAAGTGAGATGCTATATCAAATGGGAGTCACTGATTTTGCCATGTATCCCGTTCCTCTGACAAAGTTCCCTTAAGATTCAGGTATGCTGTTAACTGGGTAAAAGTTAATTCCAGAAAAACTGGAATCACCAAAAGCTCAGATCTACTTGGAATACAGGCTTGGCTAAAACTATTTCAAGAGCTAAGTTGCTGGCTAAAGGCAAAAGGAATACATTATAGAAGGTAAAAGATCAAGTTCTAAGTAACAACTCTGTTCAGGTAAAAACACAAACAGGAGCACCTGGGTGGCTCAGTCGCTTAAGCATCAGCCTTCGGCTCAGGTCATGATCCCGCAGTCTTGGGATTGAGTCCCATGGTAGGCTCCCTGCTCAGCATGCAGTCTGCTTCTCCCTTTCACTCTGTGTGTGCTCCCCCTCTCTCAAATAAAATCTTAAAACAAACAAACAAAGATTAAACCCACAGCTAACATCCGACTGGCAGCAGTTCCAGTAAGTTTTGACTTACAATCCTATTTAAGAATGGTGGGACTGCTCTCAAATATATTTCCGACACTCGTAAAAGGTACATCTTCTTACCTTCCCTGGTTGAGAGATCAGATCATACATGATCAGTTCATTCTGACCTCCCAATTTCCATAAGGCTTTGAATACCCTTCTTACGGTATACCAAGACAATTCTGCCATTTCAGCTGCATTTAGTGTAGGACACCCGTCGATGCATGTTTCAGCCAACCAACCAACCAAATTCTTTTAGGATTTTATTTATTTATTTGAGAGCGAGAAAGAGGAAGAGCAGAGGGAGAGAGAGAGTCCCAAGCAGACTCTGTTCTGAGTGCAAAGTCAGACATGGGGCTCAATCTCAGGACCCTGAGATCATGACCTAAGCTGAAAACAAAACTTGGACACCTAACTGTGAGCCACCTAGGCACCCTCCAACCAAACAAACTCTTAGAGCATTTTCTAATCTCTCAAACTAAAAAGCTAAAATCCAGAATCTCTGTTTGGTGGCCACATATCAATAAAATCATCCTGAATCCAATTTCATGTTCCTTCTACAATTGTCACAAACCCTTAATATCCCTTCCCACACATATTCCCTGGGTTTTTTTCTTTCTTTTTTTTTTTTGTTTCTTTTTTCTTTCTCTCTCTCTCTTTCTTTCTTTCTTTCTTTCTTTCTTTGAGATATCCATCTTCCTTGTTGAGAAAACTCAAATTTCCTGTTACCGATCCCCCAATCTTAAAGTCTTCCAAGTGTCTGATCTTTAGGTAATGTTAACATTAGACAAGATGCAACAAGCTGTGAGTGTCTGCACCCCTCCCACAGGAAACATGGATGACCAGATACCCCACACAGAATTTTGCCAACTGGGGAAATTTTCCTTCCCCATTGCCCTTTGGAGCCACCTTAAATATGGTTTTAAATACTGCAACAACCACTTCCAATCCACTTCTCTTAAGGAAAATATATGTTAAACCAGACCATTGTGATTTTATTCATTCTCAAGCAACTGGTCACTGGCAACCCCCATGATTTTACTTGTGTGGATAGGAGTTAGGAGTACAGCTTCTAAGAGTATAAATACATTTTTTCAGGCAATTTATGGACCTGTTTGGGTGCAGTATTTTTCATATCATTCCTATTCTATTACAGAAATCACTGTGGACTTGTAGACATATCCATCACTAAGACTTGGCGGGTGAGAGAACACGAATTCATTACGAAAATCTCAATCATATGGTCTCCTGGTATAGATGGCCAGGTAATTAATCTCGACCAGAATCCAGCTGCAAACCCAAGAATTTTTCCTCTAAAAGGAAATGATTATCTTCCACAGAAGGGGTGGCTTTGCTCCAAAACACTAGGGACTCCATGTAGCACACTGAATTTGTTGGGTCAAGTGTTCTAAATGATTGAACTAAAGACTAAAAGAGCTGAAGAACCAAAGGAGGGTCTTTCATTGGGCTTCAGAAATCTGACAGCCAGGAGCGCCTGGGTGGCTCAGTGGATTAAAGCCTCTGCCTTCGGCTCAGGTCATGATCTCAGGGTCCTGGGATCAAGTCCGGCCTCCGGCTCTCTGCTCAGCGGGGGAGCCTGCTTCCTCCTCTCTCTCTCTCTGCCTGCCTCTCTGCCTNGGCCTCCGGCTCTCTGCTCAGCGGGGGAGCCTGCTTCCTCCTCTCTCTCTCTCTGCCTGCCTCTCTGCCTACTTGTGATCTCTCTCTCTGTGTCAAATAAATAAATAAAATCTTAAAAAAAAAGAAAAGAAAGAAAGCTGGTAGCCATTATGGATTATTCCATAAATGGGGGCAGCCAGCATACCTAATGCAGCATGAATTGCCTCCAAAATTCAGAGTCTTATCAGGCAGTGTGCCTCTTTCTCGAGGTAGTGAGTACATTGTATAACAAATTATTGTATGTTCCAGATCACTAGGTCTTCAAATACTGGAGTACATTTTCAGAAGGTTTATGTCTATGCTCACTCAGTCACTTAGGTTTCTTACCACAAGTTTCTTGCACTTCATGCTCAAGTCCTATTATCTTGATTCCATCAGTAAATGGATCAGTGTGATATTCAGCAGAAGGGTGAGATGATCATGATGCTTAAAGATTTAATTATGATACAAAGATGGAGAATTGGCTTGGCTCTGATTTCATACAGGAAAGGTGTATAACTATTCCTTCCAAGTAAGAGAAAATTGTTTCTGATGTTCTGTGTTTAATGGGATAGATAAAAATCAATTGTCGAATGATAGCTCTCAGTCAGGGTTTATTTTCTCCCATAAAGGGACTAGAGTAGAGACTGAAATTTGAGTCATTATCTGTTCTTATACAAGACCCACCTGTTATCAGTTCTGGTCAAGCAACCAGTAAAAATCAGTGTTAGAGAAATTTCCATGCCTGCATCCAAGTATATGATTATAGCACTAAATCATAAATATCCTAAGGCATATAGTATTTATTTTAATCAATATTGGTGAATGTGTTTTAAGAGGCTTAATGTCTTTTACCTTAATGGGCCTTCATCCCATGGGTCATGGAACAAAAGTGAGTTTGGTTTTTGGGGGGTTTTTTTGTTTTGTTTTGTTTTGTTTTGTTTTTTTACTAAAAACTAGGAATGCCCATTCCACATTTACATGGGAGAACTAGAGCCTACCTTTATGATGGATTTGGGTCAAACCTCCATCACCTGATCCCCATAAGTCTGCTTCCCATAACTTCCAGTGGATTACATGTAGCTACAAGTCTTTGGGTCTAGGAAATGGATTTATACTACATTTGTGGTATTATGGTGGAGTCATCCCTCAAGTGTACCTAGCCTACCCTTCATCCAAGAGATTCTAGGCCACAAACGGATTTAGGGTTTGAAATTGAACAAGAGGCAGTGACTTTCAATTATGGTGATTCCAATCAGGCCTTCATTCCTGAAAGCTAGAGTTTGTTTTTGTATATGTAGGAGGTTTCTATGTATCAGTTAGGACCCAAGTGGCTGTAGAGACTCCCTGATCAAATAGCCATTGCCACAATTCCTTACAAATGATAACTCCAGCTTCACTGCTATTTGTGGCCACCACGTCCATTTTCATTCAGCCTAGCCATTTTTAGCCTGGGTCTCTCCAGAATCACACATTCTCCATGGAAATGAGGAAATCCATCTACTTGGCCACTTCTCCCAACTCTCCTCAGGCTGCATGGGAAAATCATTACACCCAGGCACCCCAGGGCATTTTTTTAAAAAGAGGAAAAAGTTCTTAAAAGAACCAGTATATGTGGAGTGATGGACATAGCTAGACTTATTGTGGTGATCATTTTGTAATATATACCTATGTTAAAACATTATGTTGTATACCTGATACTAACATAATGTAGAATATAAAGATGTTTATAAAATGAAGAAAAAGAAGAAAGAAAGAAAGAAGAAAGAAAGAAGAAAAAGAAAAAAGAAAAGGAAAGGAAAGAAAAGAAAAGAAAGAAAAAAAAGGAAAGAAAAAGAAAAGGAGAACCAGGGAAGAGAAGACATATAGAAGTACTGGATATGACTGGAAAGTATTAATTGGATGCACTATATATTAACCATCGATTTTTATTGTGCTTATTTTAGGTTCTTAATCCATAATATGGATTTGGGTTTCACATCAGCCTTGAAGTTTCTGAGCTTCCTTTTCTTCTCTGCATTTTATTGCTGTCTTTTGTATTCAAGTTAGTGTCTCTGTACTCCTGGGGGTGAAACAGAGCTATTTAGGGATTGAATGGGGTGCAATTGTTCTAACATCCTCTTTTTTTTATCTTCTTTTTTTGAATTGTTCTTTCACTTGATTATCAATATTCCCTCTTCAGAACTGACTGATGACATCTTTCAAGAGAAAAAAAAAATTTTTCCCTTATGTGAATGACAGAGATCAGGTATCATTTAGACAAATGTGTGCTTTCTGCAATCAGCAAACCTATTTATAGGGAAAGATAACATACTGACAACTTTATGAACCATTTGGCACATGCTCAGTGGCAAAATTACTCTTTCTTCTCCTTCAGATTTTCAAGTTACACAGTTCTAAGTTACTTTCAAGTGTAATACATCAGTGACTAGGTGAAGTTCATTTCCTCCACCCTCCAAAGTAATACTTACCAGGTTTGTAGATAGCTTTAATGCCATTAAAGGTTATATACTTTGGAAGGAAGGTAATTTCGCCCTGAAGATTTCATTGTTTCTCCATCATGGGTGGTTTCTCTGATTATTCTTTACAAAAGTGTACTTTGAGTTTCAATTAAATGATTCTTAAACACCTCAAGCATAATGTTGTCTTTATAGAGCATACCAGTTTTACTTACTTTTGCTGAAAGTATAGTCTTAGAGGAGTGTTTAGAGGGCAGAAGTACATGCCAAGCTATCATCAGGTTTTCTCTAGCACTAGCTAAAAGAAAGTAAAGTTTTGGTTCTGCCAAAAGACAATAGTTCTTTTGGATTCTTAAGTCAAAATACTAGTCAGCCTTAAATTCCCTTATCCATGGACTCCATCTCAATATTCTAAATGAAGAACAATTACCGTAGTAAGTAAACAAATTAATGAATCATATGTTAATGGCCAAAGGTTCAAAAATCCAAACTTTTTCACTCCACATATTAAGTATTTTACTAGGTAGTTTATCAAATACAATAGTAAAGAATTACTAAAAATGAAGCATTTATAAAAAATATGTTGGAGGGAAAGAAAATAAAGCATTCATATTCATGCAAGTACTGAGAAGCATGAAAGAAAATGATGCTAAATACTGAACAGCTCCATATGCCCTGTTATAATTTAGCATTCTTATTTTCAAGACAAATTTCTGCTTTTGATATGGTTGCTACTAATTTATGAACTATATTAAGAAAACATATCAGTGTACTATTTAATTCCCACTTTTACTTATCCAACTATATTCAAACTTCTCAGCCAAGATTTTAATTGATTTTTCTAGTAGCCAGTTCTTAATAGGATAATTTGTCAATACAATAATAAAACGATTGTCTCAATGGCTCTAGTTACTCAGTTCATCAGATAACAAAGTTGAGTTTTGTTTCATTAATTGAATGCAGGTGTAGGATTCGTTGAATGAAAGATATAAATCCCTGCGGAACTGTGGAAATCTGGGTCAGAGATCACTGAAAAATTAGTTAAGAATGATGGGTCAACAGTGACCTGGACAGGTGTCCCAGCTTTGTTTCTCTGTGTCACTTCCTGTGCTTTTTCTTCAATACTGGTCTGTGTGGAGCTTGGGCGTGCAGGTCAACACATGTATTTCTGAGTCTGTAGTAAATTAGATGCCAGGCTAGGATACCTTATTCTCACAAACACATGACCCCAAACACTGAGACGATAATAACCTCTCAGGATAAAAATATTTCACTATACATTTCACAGTTACAAAGAAGCCAGGGAGGATTTTTTTTTTCCTTAAAGGTGAGTGGTAATCTAAAAAGAAATGCAAGTACTTTTGCTTTCTTGAAAAAGAAGTAAAATAAAGCATAAGTCAACCAATCATACTCAAAAGAATATATAGGGACACCTGGGTGGCTCAGTGGGTTAAAGCCTCTGCCTTCGGCTCAGGTCATCAGGGTCCTGGGATCGAACCCCGCATCGGGCTCTCTGTTTGGTGGGGAGCCTGCTTCCTCCTCTCTCTCTGCCTGCCTCTCTACCTACTTGTGATCTCTCTCTGTCAAATAAATAAATAAAATATTAAATATATATATATATATATTTGTTGAGAAAAGGAATTAAAGCTAGCTAAAATATACTTTTTAACCATCTTTAAAATTCCAAAGGTTTTTCAGTGTGGAGGTTCCTCAAAAAGTTGAAAATGGAGCTACCCTACGACCCAGCAATCGCACTACTGGGTATTTACCCTAAAGATACAAAGGTAGTGATCCTCAGGAGCACATGCACCCGAATGTTTATAGCAGCAATGTCCACAATAGCCAAACTATGGAAAGAACCTAGATGTCCATCAGCAGATGAATGGATAAAGAAGAAGTGGTATATATATACAATGGAATACTATGCAGCTATCAAAAGAAACAAAATCTTGCCGTTTGCAAGGACGTGGATGGAACTAGAGGGTATTATGCTAAGCAAAATAAGTCAATCAGAGAAAGACAATTATCATGATCTCTCTGATATGAGGAACTTGAGGGGCAGGGTGAGGGGTTATGGGGGGTAGGGAGGGAAAAATAATGAAACAAGATGGGATGGGGAAGGAGACAAACCATGAGACTCCTAATCTCACAAAACAAACTGAGGGTTACTGGGGGGGTGGGAGGGTAGGGATAGGGTGGATGGGTTATGGACATTGGGGAGGGTTTGTGCTTTGGTGAATGCTGTGAAGGGCGTAAGCCTGATGATTCACAGACCTGTACCCCTGGGCAAATAATAATAATAATAAATAAATAAATAAATAAAATTCCAAAGGTTTTTCATATTCTGTAGTTAATCCATAGCCAATTGGCTTGTAATTCTTTTTCTTCTGTCATTTTTATGAAACTTAATTTTTTTCCCATTTATGAGTATTGTCTATACTGTCTGTATTGTCCAGACTGAGTATTGTTATCTTAGTGAAGCCAGAATCTTAGCAGAGGCCAGATTGGATGCAAACCATGGTCCTGAACACTAAGGGGAACACTGCTATAAAGGCTCCTTTGAACAGAAAGACGCATCAAGTGAGTAGGCACACCCAGAAACCATAGGTTCTTTATGGTCTTAATCATGCCCCGACTCCCTAAAACACCTGCATGTACACACACCCCATACATCTTTATTTTTTAAAAAACATATTTTATAAGTTTATGAGTTTTTAAATACATAGATAAGGCTAAATAAAAAAAGTTAAGACAAAGGGATTTAAGGTAGAAAAAATCAAAATTTATTCTGTACAGAAAAACTGGCTGCAGTAAGAAAAGCTGGAAGAACTGTCAGAACACTCAAACTTAATCTATTGCAGGTCGTGTTGCAATAATTATCTGTGCTGCATGTTAAGAAATGCTTATATGCCATTTAAGTGTACTTTGATAGTATCCCATTGGGGAAATGTATATTTTTTTATTTGTTATCTTTTATAGATTCCAAGATGCATACTTTTCCACATTTTAACAACTCTGAAATTGAAATGTATCTTAAAACCACTGTTTAATCACAGTTAAAGGCAGTGTTGTTTTGCGTCTTATTGGTTCATGTAACAATGGGGTATATTATATAATGCTGGCATCTTAGATTTGAAGGAATACAGATGCAAACTAGCCTTTGCTCTTTGCTTCTGCAAAAACAATATCTCACTTGTGCAACACTTTTGAGTATGTCCACACATGATCATATCTGATGGTAGTGTGGCTGGGATACTTGACAACCGCACCCTAGATCGGGGAGATGAAGTGCTAACTGAATAGAATTGGCCGGGAGCTCATGCCACAACACGAGCAAGTCAGTTTTGTTTTTACATGTGTGTACGTGACATCACCAGGTCCCAAAGCAATTAATAAAACAAAGTCCCTCATGCAAAAATGGTTATTTATTTGTCCAAAGCATTTATCGACTTTAAGAAAAAAAATTTTTTTTCTTCAAATAGGGTGTTTCCTTAATAGGTAAAGGAATGAGTATATCTTCACCTCTCATATCTCTTAATGGTTGGAAGACACAGGTTCACCAAGCTTATTTGGTTATAAACCCCACACCTCCTAGAGACTGTGTTTAGATGTATGCAAGAGTTCTGTTTCCTAGCTAAAGTCCGGGGCGCTCAATTTTGAGGATCCAGGAAAGAACCAAGATGGGAGACCTCTTTCTGTTGAGAATGTGAAGGGTTCATGAAGGGATGGATTAGTCCATTTAAACAGTTCGAAGAGAGGAGAGGAGTATAGACAAGCAGGAATCTGAGGAGAACTCACTCAACGTGAAGGGAACATCAAACCTTCCTTGAGCAAATCTTCCTTCTTTATAAGTGAGAAAAGTGAAATCCAATGCTTACGATTGCCATAAAATTCACTTCTTACACTATCATAGTCATGGTGGAGGCTGAGTGAGTATAGCAGCCAGAAAAAGCGGGGGAGGGGATATGCTTGTACGTTACCACTTTAGTCTAGAGTGAGCCAGCACCCTGTCAGTGTGGCCACAAAGAAAATGGTCTGCAAAGGACCCTCAGCTATGTTTTGTGGCAGATTAACCCTTCTGATTGCCCCCAAAGTCTAGCAGGTCAGTCAGGCTCAGCGAGGAGAAAAGGTAGAGACGAGTACCACCTGGATTTTAGTCATGGGAACTCTCTACAGCAGGCATTTATATTTTTTATTTCACAGATGTGCAGATTAACTCACAGAGAGGTAAAGTGACTTGCCAAAAGTCGGGTGTTCCCTTCGCTTGAAAGTGCTAGAACAAAAACAAAAGTTCATTTTGCTCCAAAGTTACTGCACTTCCTGCAATGCAATGGCCTTCACACATTGCCAATTCCGTATCATTACTGGAAACCTCTGCATGTACATGAGACCCAGATTCTATGTATATAACCCTCTCTGTGCAGAAAATGTACTACAGAAGCTTGAAAGGCAGAGAAAATCTCTCCCAATATCTATCTCTCTGGTAGATTCCTTCTAGCGATTTGGTCAACTGAAAATCAGCTCTCAAATGGCAAGCTCATTATTTTAGGGCACAGAATTTTAAGCTGCAAGTGGATTTTACACCACTTGACCATATTTGTTTTTACAAAGTGAATTTTGATGTACACGAATTATATATTTCTTAAAGATTGGATATTAAACTTATATATAACATATATTGTTAATACCTGAATTTTTAACAAATTATTTAAAATTGTGTTAAGATCAGTATTATTTTTACATACTCAAGCATTCAATGTGCTGTTATTTATCCTGAAGCATGTGTACTACTAAGGAAGGCACAAGACTGGGGACATATGCAGGCTGTCAAGGTGAGGTGGGAGTTGGATGAGAACCTCTGGGCAGGTCTGTCCGGTTCTGTTTTCCAGGTAAGTAAGACCAAACCTCTTATTTTGTCTACATTACCGACATAATTTCTAATTAGATCTGGATAATTAGGAGAATTAGGGAGGA
>LNAC01001719.1:101461-112925 GCA_002007465.1 Ailurus styani
CTCTTCATCGTGTGGATTTCACAAGTTGGGTACAGGTACGTTTCAAATTGGTCCTCAGAGTAGCCAACAGAGTGTGAGAAAATTACAGAATGATGACTCTTATGAAGAAGAAAAAGACATTTCAAAGAAAAAAAGAGTCTAAGGTTGATTTTGGAAGGACTTGGCCGAGACCTGGACAACACTTTCAGACAATATACAGTTGATCTTTTTTTTTTAAGATTTTATTTTATTCATCTGAGACAGATAGAGAAAGAGAGCATGAGCAGGAGGAGAGGCAGAGGGAGAGGGAGAAGCGGACTCCTTGCTGAGCAGGGAGCTGGATGTGGGGCTCCATCCCAGGACCCAGAGATCATGACCTGAGCTGAAGGCAGATACATAATCATCGGAGCCACCTGCACCCCTATACAGCCGATCTTTAAATAACATGAGGGTTGGGGGTACCAATCTCCACACAGTTGAAAATTTAGGTATAATTTTGACACCCCTAAAATTTAACTACTAGTAGCCATTGGAAGCCTTACTGATAACATAAATGGTATATTAACACATATTTTGCATGTTACATGTATTGTATGTAGTATTTTCACAATAACATCAGCTAGAGAAAAGAAAATGTTATTAAGAAAATCATAAGAGAAAATACATGGTACTATACTTATTTTAAAAAAATCCACCCATAAGTGGACCCACATTGTTCAAACCCATGCTGTTCAAATGTCGACAGTATCAAAAAAGGGAAAAAAGGAATCATGAAAATATCTTCATATGAATTTCACCCAGTAACAGACTATCATTTGTGAGGTTCTGGACTCATGAAAAGCAGTATAATTCAGAAGAACTCTGGATTTTGTTTTGTTTTGTAAGGATGTGCTTCAGTGTCTTCTCATTAGCCTAACCAACTGAGTTTCAGCTAATATTAAATACCAGCAGTGTAAAGATATTTTTGTCTAACCTCCTCAGAATCTTACTGAAAACAGGTGATACAGCAGACGGGTCCAGAATTGAAGTCACAGTGCCTGGATTTAAATATAAGCTCCTATGAATTCTAGCTGTGTAACATTTCTAAACTAACTGGGGAAAAAAAATAGTAACACCTACATGATATTTTCACAAGGCTTAAGGAAAGGAGTCATAGCAGACATATTGCTGGACGCAGTTAAGGCACATATATCTGCCCTCCACTCCCTGGAGAAGCCTGGGAATCAAGGTCCCATCAGACATATTCTGACCAATCCAAGACAGGAAATGAAAAAGAGCAAGCAGAGAAAAGCATTCTCCTTTTCTACTGTTAGAGGACATTTCTGAGACACAGAGGTTCCATGTGGGCTGTGTAGAAGGCATCCTACTGAGACCGAGAAGCCAGCTGGCTTTTCTTGTAAAGCTGTAGACACTTCGTATTTCTTTCCCCTACTTCTTGGCCTCACTTGCTTTTCTCTGTCATTCACACTGGTCTGAGGTTATATTCCACCACCATTCCCCTTTTTTTAAGATTCTTATTTTATTTATTTTAGAAAGAGAGAGAGAGAGAGAGCAAGCATGTGGGGGGAGGGGCAAAGGGAGAAGGAGACTCCCCACTGAACAGGGAGCCCAGTGCAAGGCTCTTCAATCCCTGGACCTTGGGATCACGACTTGAGCCAAAGGCTGTCACTCAACTGACTGAGCCACCCAGATGCCCCTGAGGTTGTACTCCTAATGAAGCCTCAGCAGAGAAGCTTTTCTTGGGTTTTATCTTCTCTGCAACTTAGACCAAGACAGATTCTGATTTTTAGAAAATAACAATAAATCTTTGACCAGAATAATGAGAGAGAGAGAGAGGTTGAGGTGAGAAGACACAATTACTCATCTTGGAAAGGCAATAAGGACTTCAAAAAAGATCCTACCCACATTAAAAAAAATAACAAGGGAAGAGCACTAACAACTTGATGTCAATACACAAAATTTAAAGTTGTTCAACAGCCCAGTTGAAATGGAAGAATTTCCTGAAAGAAAAAACAAAGCTCACCCAAAAAGAAATAGGTACTCTGAAGTGTCCCAAATCTATTAAATAAATGGAATTCATAGTTAAAATCCTTCTATCAGTCGAAAACTCTGGGGCCAGGTGGCATCACTGGTTAAGTTATACCAGGTGTTTAAGGAAGAAATCATTTCAATTTTTCATGAGTTCTCAAGGTAATAGAAGAATAGATAACACTCTTCTAGTTCCTTTTATGATGCCAGCATCACACTGATGTCAAAACCAAAGCCATTCAAAGAGAAGAAAGCAACAATATCTTCCATGAAGTTTTAGCCACAAAAGTCTTCATCAAAATGTTGGGAAATTGAATCCTGTGCATCCTGACCAAGCTGGGTTTATCTCAAGAATGCAAGGCTATTTCCAAATTCAAAAAACTCATCAACATAATGCACATATAAACAGGAAAGAGAAGGAAAAAATCCAGTATGATTATCTCAAAAGATGAAGAAAAAAATTAGGGAAAACTCAATGGCATTTCTGATTTAAAAAGAAACTGCCAGGAAAATAAGAAAAGGAATCAATTAAACCAATAATGAGTATCTACAAGAAGCCTATTATTCAAGAATAATTAATTATGAATGATTGAGTATATTTCCTATAAGACAGTACACAAGGCAAAGATATCAGTATGACCTCTCTTATTTGGTGTTGCCATATAAAATACAGGATGTTCCATTAAATTTGTATTTCTGAAATTATATATTTAGTATAAGCATGTCTAATACAATATTTTGGACATACTTGTTCTAAAGAAATTGTTAGTTATTCATCTGAAATTTAAATTTAACAGAATGTCATATATATACATATATACACATGTGTATATTATATACATGTGTATATAATGTGTATATAGTACATGTGTATTATATATATGTGTATATATATATATTTGGCTAAATATAACAACTCTACTCTAATTAATCACTATACTAAAGATTCTAGAGACTCAAATAGGGCAAGATATAGAATAAAAGCCATACAAATTAGAAAAGACTGGATAAAATTGTCTATATTCACAGATGATATTATTATATTTGTAGAAATGCCAAAAATATCAAAGAAAAAAAAAACCAACTAGGAATAATAAATGAATTTAGTAGGGTCACTTAAGGAATACAAGATGAGTACATAAAAATTCAATTGAATTTCTGTATGGCCACAATAAAAATTGGAAATTAAAATTTTTTAAAGTAACACATAATGACACAAAAATAGAATATCTAATATACAACTACTCAAATACAGGAAGAATATATTGAAAAGTACAAAATACTAATAAAAAAAGCAAACACCTCAATACCTCAAGATATAACATGTTAATGGTTGGATGACTCAATGTTATTAAGATGTCAGTTTTCCCCATACTGATCTATAGATTCACTATAGTACCCAACAAAATCCCAGAAGGATTCCTTTTTTAAGAAATTGACAAGTTAATTTTAAAATTTATATGGAAGGGCAAATGAAGTAGAATAGCCAAATCAATTTTTAAAAAGAGCAAGTTGGAGGAACTCATATTACCTGATCTCCAGTTTACTATCATGTCATGTAATCAAGACAGTGTGATATTGGGGAAAAGAATGATACACATAACAGAGTCCAGAAAATGGCCCACACTAAAGGTAAATTGATTTTTGACAAAAGTGTAAAAGTAATTACATGGAAAAAAGATTCTTCTCAACAAAAGAGGCTGGAACAATGGGATATCCAAATGTAAGAAAAAGAATTTCTTCCTGTTCCTGTATCACATACAAAAGTAAACTCAAAAAGAAACATATGGCCAAATATTAAGCCTGAAACTCTAAAATATCTGAAAGAAAACATAAAAAAGATAGTTTTTGACCTTGAAAGAAGCAAAACATTCTTAGATATGGCTCCAAATCATGATCGGTAAAAGCAAAAAAATTGATCATTCGACCTCACCAAACTTCAAACTTACTGCTCTTGGAAAGACACTGTCAATAAAATGAAGAGGTAAAATCCTCAAGACAGTGAAAAAATATTTGCCAAGACACATCTGCATATATATTCAGAATACAGACTATTCAAATATCAACAATAGGAAATCAAATAACCTGGTAAAAAGAATGGTCCAATGATTTGAAAAATGTATAACCAAATAAGAGATGGGGATAGCAAATAAACAGAAGAAAAAAATTTTAAAACCTCAACACCATTATTCATTAGGGAAATAAAAATTAAAACTATAAGCTCTCATTCCACACTCTTAGAATGGATTTTTTTTAAACCTGACAATACCAAGTGCTGGTGAGAATATGAAACAATTAGAGCCTATACATCATTGGTGGTTTGACCACTCTGGAAAGAGCGTGGCAGTTTTGTATGACGTTAAAAATACATTCAGCATGCAGTCAACAACCTTACCCCCAGATATATACCAAAGAGAAATAAAAATTCATACTGGTACAAAAAAACTGTATGCAAATGTTTTGAGGGCTTTATTAATAAACCATTAAGAACTGGAAATAACCCAAATGTCCTTTAATTAATGAGTGGTGTGGGGAGCCTGGGTGGCTCAGTCAGTTAAGCATCTGACTATAGGTTTCTGCTCAGGTTGATCTCATCATGGTGCTGAGATCCACCCCCATGCAGCTCCAAGCTCGGGTAGTGTCTACCTGGTATTCTCTCTCTCCCTTTGTCACTCCTGCTCATACTGTCTCCCTCTCTCTCTGAAATAAATAAATAAATCTTTTAAAAAAATTAATGATGGGGTAAATTTGTTACATTCCTGCAATGAAATAATTCAGCATTAGAGAGGAACAGATTACAATACGGATATATTGTAATAAAGCAATATGGATATATTGTGAATGTAATATGCTAGGTAAAACAAAACAAAAAAAGACTTGAGATTACATCTTCTATCATCACATTCATATGACATTCTGGAAAAAAAGAAACACTGTAGACACATAAATAGTCTAGTGGTTGCCAGGATCTTGGGGCTTACCTACAAAGGAGAACTTGAGAACTTTTAGTGTGACTGAATGATTCAGTATCTTTTCTGTTTACTGTGCTGGTTATACAATGTTACACATTTTCCAAATTCACAGACCAGTAAATTAAAATGGTTGACTTTTTCTTCATGTAAATTATATCACAATAAAATAAAAGTGACTGGTAGAATTTAGAAAAGATTCAGAATGTAAGGGTAATACCATTCTAGAGGTGAAAAGTAAATCGTAGTAAAAAATAAAATTGACTAGTCTATGGAATTGTGGAAGCAGATTTAAAGAAATAAGTAATGGCATACAGAGATTATGATGATCAGACACTAGATAGATCCAACATCCAAAGGTTGGTGTTTCTGATGAATAAAATCAAAGGAAGAACAGACAAAATATTTACTCAAAAATATTAGAAAAAACAGTTTTTGAATTCCCAGTATGACTCTATTACCCAAAGAGAGTTTTCTTCTTCCTTTTTTAAAAAACCTAGTGAAGTTGGGGCACCTGGGTGGCTCAGTGGGTTAAAGCATCTGCCTTTGGCTTGGGTCATGACCTTAGGGTCCTGGGATCAAGCCCCGCATTGGGCTCCCTGCTCAGCAAGGGAGCCTACTTCCTCCTCTCTCTCTGCCTGCCTCTCTTCCTGCTTGTGATATCTCTCTCTGAGTCAAATAAAGAAACAAAATCTTAAAAAAAAAAAAAAGAACAGTGAAGTCACTTAATTTCAAATCTATGAAATGGAGAATTAAACAGAAAAATAAATCACCTCTACTGGCCAACATTTTCTCAACTAAGGCTTCTCCACAACCAGGGTCAATTCCTGTACACAATAGGTCAATATCAACAAATATCTGAGCAAAGAATGTATCAAGAATTTTATAGCAGATGACTTTTTCTTTAAGTTCAAAACTGCTGGACTGACACCAATAATCCTTTCTGAAGAAAATAAAATAGGATTTGAAGATGACACTCAACCAGCCCAGAGATGAAATCAAATAAAGAACTAAACACTGGGAACTCTATGGCAAGTGGACTTGGTTAAAAGCACTAATACTCTGAGTCCACAACATACGATTACAATTAAATATGTTGACAATCTAGGGGAGCCTGGTTGGCTCAGTCAGTTAAGTATCTGCCTTTATCTCAGGCCAAGATCCTGGGGTCCTGGGATTGAGTCCCTGCTGAGCAGGAAGACTGCTTCCCTCCCCACTGCTAGTGCTTGCTCTCTCTCTCTCTCTCTCTCTCTCTCTCTCAAATAAATAAATAAAATCTTTAAAAGAATATGTTGAGGGGCGCCTGGGTGGCTCAGTGGGTTAAAGACTGCCTTCGGCTCAGGTCATGATCTCAGGGTCCTGGGATCGAGGCCCGCATCGGGCTGTCTGCTCAGAAGGGATCCTGCTTCCTCCTCTCTCTCTGCCTGCCTCTCTGCCTACTTGTGATCTCTCTCTCCCTCTGTGTCAAATAAATAAATAAAATCTTAAAAAAAAAAAAAGAATATGTTGACAATCTAAAAATAAATCCACGACTAGCAAAAATCAGAAAATACGAGCCCAGGTTGTAGAAGAAAATGTAACTAAATTTGTTACTTCATCTTTATTCTCCCTTCTTTGCAGGTAGAAAGTAAATACTGCTACAGTTGAAGTAGTTAATTACCAAACAGAAGCAAGTGGCCCTAACTACCAGCACCCTCCCCAGTTTTTAATTTTATTTTAGAAGTATCCTTTACAAATTTGCGAGATAAATAAACATCTACTTGTTATTCAACTAGTCCAAATTTATTTTCATTCTTTTCTTCTGTTATTCAAATAAAATAAAATTTAGTATTTTATATGAAACACATGTGCATTATGTTCTGTTTTTGTAATTTTTTCCTGTCTATGTTTGATTCCATCTGTTTATTCATTTATCATTCTGTTTATATATATGAAGAGAGCTATCTAAAATGATCAGGAATAAATATTAGAGCATTCATCTCTGAGAAGTGGGAAATAAATTCATTTCTTGGTTTATTGTTTAGATTATTCTGTGTTGCTTTAATTTTTGGTAACAAGCTTAATTTTTTATAAAAATAATATTCTATGTGTAAAAATTACAGGAAGTATTTGTCTTTGTGTAATATGGAGTTTAAATGAGAGGTTAGTTATATCAAGTGATAATGTAAGACATCTTTATTATTTTGCTTTTGTATTCTTAGGTCTGTTTCTGATTACTATTATTACAATGATTGATATGAACTTTCTAAGAGTTCTGTGGTAGGACCTATTTATGTTAGCTACTATAAATTGAAAATTTAAAGCTTTTAGGTATTTAGAATTATGAAAACTTTAGGTATCAGTAGCCTCTAAGATGACCTCCAATGAGTGGTCCCTACCTCATGGTTGTTATTACCCTTGAATAATCCCCTCCCACCCTATACCTGCACTGTTCTGTGTGACCGATAAAATGAGGGAGAATCAGTGGCATGTCACCTGTACTTTTAGATTCGAAGAGGCACTGCAGCTTTTTTCCTGGGTCTTCACCCTGCCCTAGTTCATTCATTCTGAGTGAAGCCAGCTGCTATATCATGAGTGGCCCTATGAAGATGCTTATGCAATGAGGAACTGAAGAATCCAGCTATCGGTCCTGGGAGTGCCCTTGGAATTGGATTGCCAGCCCAGTCAAGCCTTCAGATAACTGCAGCCCTCACTGAAATCTGGCATGCAACCTAGTGAGAGACTGAACTGGAGCCACCTAGCTAAGCTACACTTACATTCCTGACTGACAGAAAGTAAATGAGATAAAGTTTTGTTGGTTTTAGTCACTAAGTTTGGGGTAATTTACTACACAGCAATAGAGAACTAATGGACTCCATAGGTCAAAAAAAGGTTATCCCTTCCATAAGCGATTATCCATATAAACTAAGTATTGAACTCATAGGTCCTACCACAGAACTCTTAAAAAGTTCATATCAAGTGTTGATTGGCTCACCCCCAAATCAAACTTATATTAACTCTTGTTATAGACAGACTGTTGGAACTCAACACAGAATTACCACCAGAATATATTAGAAAGTGGTAAACTTCAGGCTCACCACTGTCTCTCTATCATCTAACTTCATGATTACCATATACACACATATATACACAAAGCATTCAAATAATATTTTTGAACAAATGACTGAATGAATGCATATGTTAGAGAGACTGTAACCTGGAAGTTGTTACCCACTGCTGCTGTGTTCTTCAGCCATGATAGTTATATCTACTACCTTTTCATTGGCAAGGATTTGAATCATTCTCATTTCATTACCTGTGTGCTTGGTGACCCTCCCATCCAGATTTGGTAACAACTTAAAACCTTATTCATCATATATTGCCACCAATCAAGTCACCTAACAAAACTCAGATGCTTGAACAAAAATAGATGAAGAGCCCGAAGAACCCAGTGGTGGGCAGGACAGGCAGGATTGACTTTTAATTGTACCAAAAAGAAATATATATATATATTATATACATTATAAATATATATATATAAATATACATATATAAATATGTATATATAACTATACATATAAATATATGTATATATGAGACTGCCTGAAACAGCATTAAAGTTCTAGAATTTTGGGTGGTGATCCTCCATGTTGCACCTCTTGATTAAAATAATCACTTCAAATTGTACCTTGGGGATGCACTTCACAGGTGTGTCTAATGGAATAACAATGAGGTCAAAGTCATATCGAGTCATTACTGACTATCACCCGGGGAAGATGAGTTTCCTAAGTCTCTTCTAACTGCCACTGTAGCGGGAACACACACATCAGGAGTTATTTTGGGTTTTGCCTCATAGCTCTTTAAATCAAAGCTTATCAAGGAAGTCTGTGCCTATGGCGTCTTTGACACCTCTGCCACCTTTTACTTTCTTTCTTTCTTTTTTTGTTTCAATAGACCAGAAATGAATATGGCTCAGACTCATTAAAACTGATTGCCAAGGCACCTGCTAAGTAAGCGCTATCAATATCACTGACCTTTGATCAGATTTCTGTTTCCTGTAACACAACTGTTGGAGCTGCAGCTCTATGGGCTGCAAATGATAACATTAGGAAAGAAAGGCGACTGTTCACTGATACTGATTTGTGATGGGTTATTTGACTGAAGATTTGTATTCAAAAGACAAGAGATTCATCAAGAGAAAGGAAGGGCATAAAACGTTTGCAACAATATGTTTCGGCTACAACGCTCTCTAACTGCTGTTTCTGGCATACAACACCCCAAAGGCAGTAGATTCATAGTGGGGAAATCATGAAAATATGTTGTGGCAAGTGGAATTTATCCTTTAATCATTGTCTATTTCTTCCCTGCCCTATTATGATTCTCTATCTATATGTCTATGTATCTAAATATTTTGCTAAGTGGGAGGAGGTTTCAATGGAATTAAATTGCACAGCTGTGATCTTGGGGAATGCTTTATATATAATAATGAATAAGCTCCTTTTAAAGTTTGGTTATTTGAATCAGGCAAGCCATCTAACATTTCATTACTTAGTAGAACCTTTTATAAGCCCTATGATATAAATAACTAAGCAATAACAATCACATATATATATATATATTTCTTCTTACAACTATATTCAAATATTGCAAATAACTGGTTAGCTTCTGAAGATGTGTGTGTGTGNCTCTTGGGGAATGCTTTATATATAATGAATAAGCTCCTTTTAAAGTTTGGTTATTTGAATCAGGCAAGCCATCTAACATTTCATTACTTAGTAGAACCTTTTATAAGCCCTATGATATAAATAACTAAGCAATAACAATCACATATATATATATATATTTCTTCTTACAACTATATTCAAATATTGCAAATAACTGGTTAGCTTCTGAAGATGTGTGTGTGTGTGTGTGTGTGTGTGTGAAGTCACAAAATAAAATGATAGGAAATGCAACAAATCTGGAAAANATAAAAAAAAATAAAAAGAAGTCAAGTCAAATTTGCTGCCCTGGTTCTTTGACTGTATGGTATTCATGAGAATGGAAACATGAAGTCAGGGGTTAATCTAACCATAACTGATATTTGTATTGCATTAGATGCCAAAATACTGGAATTTCAGTGATTCTTCTGGAATTTCAGTGATTCTTCTATCTTAAAGAGAATTCCTGGAAAAGAGAAGACATGGCTAAAGTGCCTGTTTCTTGATAAACAACAAATGATGTTTTTTAGTATCAGTATATCTTAATATTACAAGGGACATTCTTATAATAAAAAAGAACACAGCTTATCTAAATTCCAAATTTAAATGAGAATTCTATATATTTATTTGCAAAATGTGGCAACCCTACCTGTCTACCTTTTCTATTAAGCCATAGCTTTCTGGGTTTGCTTGATTCTGGATCAGTTGTAGTACACATGTATTGGTTCTTTGAAAAGATTTTTATTTCTTTATTATTATTTCTCATTCATAAAACAGCTTCTTATGATATTTGTTGCAAAATATCATACACTTTTAAAATAGAACATGAGAAAACAGTATGGGATAAGTAACTAAAAATATTCATTGTATGCCAAAATAGATGTCAATGTTTTTAATTATCATGACATCACCCCATAATAATAATTTATAAAAAACAAGGAAAAGTATTAGAGTATGTCCAATGACAATAAGGTAAAGAGACAACACCTGAACAGATTCTCTAGCCAACATTTTTATCTTTCTTTGACTAACCCTTGGAAATCTAGATCCATACAACTGTCCCCTCCCAAGGCCAGTGTCATTTCCTGGCAGCACATAAGCAGAGTTAGCACAACACCCCTGTGATTGAGCTTGGGCTAACTCTACTAAGTTGCCATCTAGCAAACACTTCTCCTAAAACTCATAATGTTGTACAGCACTAAATGTGAAGAATACAAATTATATGTAGAAACTTCTTTCAGTAAAAGTGAATTAGAGGACGGAGCGGCAAGATGGCGGAGGAGTAGGAGACCGATTATCATCAGGTCCCAGGAATTCACCCAGAGAGCTATCAAACCATTCTGAACACCTACAAATTCTACCGGAGATCGAAGAGAAGAAGAGCACCAAGTCTAGGAACAGAAAATCAACCACTTTCTAGAAGGTAGGACATGCGGAGAAGTGAATCTGCGGCGCCGGGAAGATAGACCCCGGGGGGAGGGGCCGGCTGCCGGNATGCGGAGAAGTGAATCTGCGGCGCCGGGAAGATAGACCCCGGGGGGGAGGGGCCGGCTGCCGGCAAGGGAGCGAGCAGCGGAGCACAGACTCGGAACTGTGAAAAGTCGGCTCCACTGAGGGACGTCGCCCCAGAGACCAAGCAGGGGGTGAAGCCCCTGCAGGGACAGTGTGGTCTCAGGACCCACGGGGACACAAAAAGACCAGGGGTGTCTGAGCGCGACCGAGCTCCCAGGTCTCAGAAGCCGGCGGGAGAGACGGAGCTGAGCTGAGGTGTCTCTCAGCTTGGGGTTACCTTGGGCTGGGATCTGAAGC
>LNAC01001720.1:3392-48518 GCA_002007465.1 Ailurus styani
TTTGCAAATATCTTCTCCCATTCTGTCAGTTGTCTTTTGGTTTTGTTGACTGTTTCCTTTGCTGTGCAAAAGCTTTTAATCTTGATGAAGTCCCAATAGTTCATTTTTGCCCTTGCTTCCCTTGCCTTTGGTGATGTTGCTAGGAAGAAGTTGCTGTGGTTGAGGTCGAAGAGGTTGCTGCCTGTGATTTTGTATAGATTTCGATTAAAACAACAGGATACAATAAATGTGAAATTCTAGGATCAGAGCTTCAAGATATAAGAAGGAATCAAAGTGGAAAGAAGATTTGGTGAAGAAATCTGATGAGTTCTTATTTTTCTGTGAGTTACCCTTCTTCTTATTTGAGAAACTGAGGAGAATAGGCTGAAATAGCCATATTGAGAAATAGGCTACAGCCAGCCTATTTCCCTCATATCACCCCTGTGGGCTACCAGAGTCCGGCTGTCAAACCAGAGTACTAGAGTCAGTATACTTGGGGGACTCTCTGGACTGTTATCTATCTCCCACCAGGGAGAGGCAGGCCTCAGACAGCAGGGGTGGACAAGCCAGTTGTGTGCTGTTGTGCTGGAGTTGGTCAGCATACACATAGGGTCAGAAATTCATAGGACACATTTGTGTTTCCCATGGGTCAGTTGTGGGCCATGCAGAAGAGACTGTTCTCTTGGGTCCAGTCTAATGAAGCTGCCTGAAGGAACAAATTGGTCCCCTCAGCAAGAAGCTGGAGGTGAATGTCAGATTTGACTTTCCCAATACAAAAGTTCCTCTAGACTTAACTCCACCTTTGATAACTCTTTTAGAGCAGATCAAAACAGATTAACTCCAAGCTCCAGCTTCCTCCCTTCAAAGTCATCTGAATGCAGTTTTAAGGCTCTGTAGCCCATTGGTTAAAACTACTGCCATGGCTCCATCTATGTGCAGGATAGACTGGAGAATATAACGGACCAAATGGAATGTTTAGTAGGTCATACTCACTCTGGCATCTAAAGCCATAATGTAGTCCAGCATTCTACAAATATTTATTGGGCATAGACTATGAGCACTGGTATAAGGCACTGGGAAAATGTGTTAAAGAAATAGTTCTGGATGACAGAGCTTTGAGGTTGTTGTAGTTTTGGAAGCATGTCAGGCAAATTCAGGACTGCAGTACCCAGCGTATACTGGCCTGATTATGAACTTTCTAAGATACAACCTGTGGAGGGGGGCACTGCATAATGTCCTGCACATGTGGGTAAAGGTGATCATCTTGAAAAACATGGGGAATAAATGAAATGTGACCTTATTTATAGAAAGAAGCAGGGAAAATTTGGGGATATAAGAAACATATCTCTGTGTTCTAAAAATGTTAAATGTGAGGAACACACAGCTGGGAAGGGATTACTACATTGTCCATTATAACAGTAAAACCCTTGTGCCTTTGAAAGAGTTACATAGGGATCCCCTTTAAGATCTGGAGGGATTCCTCCTTACCTGGGAATACTTTTTAGGAAAACTGCCTCCATTTTATGCTATTAAAATTGCCTACCCAGAGAAATGGCTGAACTACCTGCCTCACCATTCACCTCTCCACCCCTTCAATTTCTTCCACAACTGACACTGGGCTTTCTTTATTGACTCCTTGTATTAGCCCATATTTTCTTAACTCTCTGCAAAATGGAATAACTAATGCTAAATACTCACAGCTGCAGTATGGCACACCTATTTTTGTACTCACCACCTGGGCAATGTTTGCCAAATAGAGAGTGAACTGTTATGGGTCTCAATCCCTAAGAAGGGTGTGTATGTTATGTCCCCTAAAAAAAATCTGTTGAAGTCCTAACTCCCAGTAGCTCAGAATGTGATCTTATTTAGAGATAGAGCCTTTATAGGTATTCAAGTTAAAACAAGGTCATTAGGGTAGGCTCTAATCCAATATTCCTGATGTCCTTATGAAAAGGAGAAATTTGGATACCGAAATAGACATACACAGAGAGAAGACAGTCATGTGAAGACAAAGAATTGGAGTAATGCATCTATAAGCCAAGGAACACCAAAGATTGCCAGCAAACTATCTGAAGTCAGGAAGGGACAAGGAAAAATATACCATTTATAGGTTTCATAGAAAACATGGCCTACTTATACCTTGATTTCAGACTTCTAGACACCAGAGCAGTGAGATAATAACTTTGTGTGCTTCTAAGTCACCTAGTTTGTGCAAGTTTGTTATGTCAGCCATAGAAAGCTAATACAGTCCGTGTATGCCAACGCCAATAGCAGTTATTATAATTATGTCATTTAAGTAAACATATAAATATAACAAAGAATTAATATAAAAAGAAGCTACTGTTTCTAAGGTTTAAGTTGAATGCTTTAGAAAGACTTGATAGAAGTGAATGTATGTGAGGGGCACCCGAATTGCCCAGTTGGTAGAACATATAACCCTTGATCTCAGGGTCATGAGTTCAAGCCCCATGTTGGATGTGGAGCCTACTTAATTTAAACAAGGAGAAGAAGGAGAAGAAGAAGAAGAAGAAGAAGAAGAAGAAGAAGAAGAAGAAGAAGAAGAAGAAGAAGGAGAAGGGGAGGAGGAATAGGAAAGAGAAGAAGGAGGGGAGGGAGGAGGAGGAGGAGAAGGTGGGGAAGAAGGAGAAGAAGGAGAAGAAGGAGGGGGAGGAGGAAGTGGAGAAGAAGGGCAATGTGAAGTTTGGCACTCCAATCGCTTTGAAAGTATCTTAAAGTTCTCCTTTAAGGAAATAAAAACTAGAAATCTTTCATGATTTTTGGTGTCATTTATGCAATAAAGATGATATGAAATGCTATACACTCATACAAATGCCTTGAACCTACAGAAAAGATTGGCAAACAAATACACATTTATGTGTTTTAAGTTAAAGTATCTGAAATATGTGTATATCATTTTTAATTTATTCTCCAGCTTGACTCTTTAGGTTAATCAATCATTTACATGCAGAATACATGAGTAAGAGGGCTTCTACTGTATCATGAGTGGTTTGGAACTAGATGTGAACTTGAACTTGGTAAGCTATAAAATTTTTCTAAGTTTTAGTTACCTCATTTAAAATGAGAATAATAGTACTAATGAGCCACCTTGTAGTGAAATTAAATATTGTGAAAACAAATGATAGTTGTGATAGTTGTGAAATGATACAATCTATTTAAAGCATCTAAAAATATTAGATATTTTTCTTCTGAAAGTGAGGGAAAACCCAATCTACTATGGCTTAAACAAAAAATAGTATTTAGGAGGAGTTATTATGGCAGAGGAGCAGGGTGACCCTAAATTTGTCTCACCCCTCGAATACAACTAGTTATCAAATCATCCTGAACACTGGAGAAATCGATCGGAGATCAGAAAAAAACAAATGCTGTACAGTCTACCAGTAGAAAAACCACCACCATTTGGAAGATAAGAGGTGCAGAGACTTGAATCCAGTGTGATATAGCTGAAGATACAGTGGAGAGGAGGAAGCCTGCTTAAGGAAGCTACCACAAAGTACTAGAAGCAGCAGAGTGAAAAATTGGAACTTTCAGAAGCCTGCCTCAGTGGAGGACGTGCCAGGCTTAAAGGTGCTCAGGTGGTGAAGCAGGGTGGAATCCCAGGTGGGACAGCACAGTTGGAGGATCTTTGGGGTTGCAAGAACAGGCGATGCCTGAGTGTGGCAGAATTCCCAGGTATAGGAGCAAGGAAGCTCTGAGAACGTCAAGTCTGGATGCTAGCTTTCTTCTCTGTGATGCCATAAACTGTGAACCCCTGCATGGTCATGTGACTGCTTTCCTAGGAGGGTTACAGCAAAAGGCAGAAGTATGACAAGATCCCCTTCCTCCCCCAGGGGCAACAGCATGTGTCCCTGCCATGGGAGTACTTAAATTTAGAATTTTGAAACCCAGTAGAGTGCCTAAAATAAAAACGCTTGGTCACAGACCGGGTGAACAGAGTTCTGGTGGAAATCAGGGAGACAAGAGTGATTGATTACTTTTCTGAGAGGGCTCACTGAGGAGTGGGGGTATGTTTTCAGCTCTGGGGTTGGGATGGGGGCAACCATATTCATCTTGCCCATCAGTGCTGAAAGACTTTAGAGAACAAAACACAACCACCTGCTGGAGTCTGGATCTACTTACATACAACCCTGCCTTCCTGTACACTAGGGCAAGTTTACCTGAGAATTGGCAGCAACAGTCCTCTCTCCCAGAAGACCAGCACAAAAACCCACTCCCACAAAGATTACTGATCATAAAGGTATGCAAAGTTTCAGCTCTTGGGGAAAACGGTATATAGCAATCCTTGTATTTTTAATCTTCAGTCTTTTAGTATTTTTTGTTATTGTTTTTTAATTCTTTTTTAATTCTTTCTATTTTTATATATACTTCATACATATTTTTTTCTTTCATCATATTTTATTTTATTTACATATATGTTTTTATTTCCTTCTTATTTTGGGATCTAGTTTCTTTTTAACAACCAGACCAAAACACCCCTAGGATCTAGTTTTTTGTTTTGTTTTTGTCTTTGTGGGGTTTTTTGTTGTTGTTGTCTTTGTTCCGGTTTGTGTGTGTGTGTGTGTGTGTGTGTGTGTGTGTGTGTGTTTCTGTTTTCATTGTTTTATTTATTTATTTATTTATTTTTTAAAGATTTTATTTATTCATTTGACACATAGAGAGAGATTACAAGTAGGCAGAGAGGCAGGCAGAGAGGAGAGAGGAGGAAGCAGGCTCCCTGCTGAGCAGAGAGCCCGATGCGGGCCTCGATCCCAGGACCCTGGGATCATGACCTGAGCCGAAGGCAGCGGCTTTAACCCACTGAGCCACCCAGGCGCCCTTCATTGTTTTAATTGTAGTTATTTCACTTTCTTCCTTCTTTTGTGGACAAAAATAAGATGGAGAAATTCACAGCAAAAGAATAGGAGGTAGTACTCACTACCAAGGATTTCATCAATACAAATATAAGTAAATGTCTGAACTAGAATATAAAACAGTGATTATAAAGATACTAGCTGGGCTTTAAAAAAGCACAGGAGACACTAGAAAATCCCATACTGAAGAAATGAACTAAATTCTAGTCAGGCTGAAATTTAAAATGCTATTACCAAGATGCAGTCCCAAATGGAGGCTATAAAAACAAGGATGAATGAAACAAATCATAGGAAGAAAGCAAATCATAGTTATAGAAGATAAAATGATAGAAAATAAGGACGCTGAAAAGAAGGGAGAAAGAAAACTGCTGGATCACAATGAGAGACATACAGAATTCATACACAACATAAAGAGAAATAATATGTGCATAATAGGGGTCGCAGAAGATGAGGAATGGGAGAAAGGATCAGAAGGTTTATTTGAACAAATTATAGCTGAGAATTTCCCTAATCTGGGGAAAGAAACCGGCATTCAAGTCCAGGAGGCACAGAGAAACCCCCTCAAAATCAATTAAAAAGAAAGGGTCAACAACTCAACATAAAATAGTGAAGCTTGCAAATTTCAAAGATAAAGAGAAATTCCTGAAAGTAGCGCAGGACAAGAGGTCCTTAAGCTACAAGGGAAGAAATATAAGACTGGTAGCAGACCTGTCCACAGAGATCTGGCAGCGAGAAAGGCATGATATATTCAACATACTGAATAGGAACAATATGCAGTGAAGAATACTTTATCAAGCAAGGCTGTCATTCAGAATAGAAGGAGAGATAGTTTCCAGGACAAACAAAAACTAAAGGATTTTGTGAACATTAAACCAACTCTGCAATAACTATTAAAGGGGATCCTTTAAGCAAAGAGAGAGCCCAAAAATATCAAAGATCAGAAAGGAACAGAGACAATCTACAGGAACAGTGACTTGACAGGTAATACAATGGCACTAATGTCAGATATTTCAATAATTACTATAAATGTAAAAGGACTCAATGCTCTAATCAAAAGACATAGGGTATCAGAATGGGTTAAAAAACAAGACCCATTGATGTGCTATTTATAAGAGACTCATTTTAGGTCCAGAGACACCCCCAGATTGAAAGTGAGGGGGTGGGAAATGATTTATCATGACAATGGACATAAAAAGAATGCTGGAGTAGCCATCCTTATTTTAGACAAACTTGATTTTTAAACCGAAGACAGTAACAAGAAATGAAGAAAGACACTATATCATAATAAAGGGGTCTAACCAACAAGAAGATTTATGTTCCTAACTTGGGAGCAGACAAATATATAAAGCAATTAACAACAAAATTAGAGAAACTCACTGGTAATAATGCAATAATAGTAGTGGACTTTAACACACACTCAAAACAATGGACAGATCATCTAAGCAGGAGATCAAGAAGGAAACAAGGGCTTTGATGCCACCTGGCCCAGATGGTGGCTCAGAGCTTATAGATCAGAGCATTTCATCCTAAAGCAGCAGAATACACATTCTTTCTAAATGCAGATGGAATATTCTCCAGAAGAGATCACACAAAGGGTTACAAATCAGGTCTCAACCATTACAAAAAGGCTGAGATCATACCATGCATATCTTTAGATCACAATGGTTTAAATTTGAAGTCAACCACAAGAAAAAAATTTGGGATAATCACAAATACATGGAGGTTGAAGAACATCCTACTGAAAAATGACTGGGGCAACCAGGGAATTAAAGAAGAATTTTAAAAATATATGGAAGCAAATGCAAATGGAAACACAATGATTCAAAACATCTGGGATGCAGTGGTGGTTGTCCTAAGAGGGAAGTACATAGCAATACAGGGCTTTCTGAATAAACAAGAAAAGTCTCAAATAAACAAACTTACCTTACACTTAAAGGAGCAGGAAAATGAATAACAAACAAAAGAAATAGTAAAGATCAGAGCAGAAAACAATGATACAGAAATTAAAAAAAACCAGTAGAACAGATCAACAAAACTAGGAGCTAGTTCTTTGAAAGAATTGGTAAGATTGACAAACCCCAGCCAGAGTTATCAAAAAGAAAAAAAGACTCAAATAAATAAAATCATGAATGAAAGAGGAGAGATCCCAACCAACACTGCAGAGACATAAATAATTATAAGAGATTATTATGAGCAATTATATGCCAACAAATTAGGCAATCTGGAAGAAATGGATGCATTCCTAGAAACATAAACTACCAAAACTGAAACAGGAGGCAATAGAAAACCTGAATAGATGCATAACCAGCAAAGAAGTTGAATCATCTCCCAAAAAACAAGAGTCCAGGGAGAGATGGCCTCCCAGCAGAATTCTAAACTCATTCTAAGAGGTCAACATTATCTTGAGCACCCAAACCAGACAAAGACCCCAGCAAACAGGAGAATTACAGATCAGTATCCCCGATGAACATGGATGCAAAAGTTCTCACCAAGATACTAGTACTAGATACAACAGTACATTACAGGGATTATTCACCATGACCAAGTGGGATTTATTCCTGGGCTACAAGGGTGTTTCAACATCTGCAAATCAGTCAATGTGATACACCACATTAATACAAAAATAACAATGTTCGCAATGTAGGGATAGGGGGAATATATCTCAATATCACAAAAGTCATATATAAAAGACCCATGGCAAATATCAACCTCAACAGGGAAAAACAGAGCTTTTACCCTAAGGTCAGGCACATGACAGGGATGTCCACTCTCACCAATGTTCAACATAAAACTGGAACTCCTAGCCTCAGCAATCAGACAAGAAAAAGAAATAAAAGGCATCCAAATTGGCAAAGAAGAAGTCAAACTCTCACTCTTCACAAACAAGATACTCTACATGGAAAACCCAAAAGACTCCACCCAAAATTTCTAGAACTCATACAGGAAATCTGCAGATTTGCAGGATATAAAATCAATGCACAGAAGTTCAGTTGCATTTCTTTACACTAACAATGAGGCACAAGAAAGAGAAATCAAACCATCAATTCCATTAATGGTTGCACCAAAAACCAGAAAATACCTAGAAATAAACCTAATCAAAGAGGTAAAGGATCTGTGCTCTGAAAACTATAAAACATTTATGCAAGAAATTGAGGAAAACACAAAGAAATGGAAAAATATTCCATGCTCATGAATTGGAAGGACAAATATTGTTAAAACATCTATGCTACCCAAAGCAATCTACACTTTCAATGCAGTCCCTATCAAAATACCCCATTGATATTTTCCACAGAGCTGGAACAAACAATCCTAAAATTTGTATGGAACAAGAAAAGACCTGAATAGCCAAAGGAATGTTGAAAAAGAAAAATCAAGGCTGGCTGCATCACAATTCCAGACCTCAAGCTGTATTATAAAGCTGTGCCATCAAGACAGTATGGTATTGGCATAAAAACAGACACATAGACCAGTGGAACAGAATAGAGAAGCCAGAAATGAATCCTCAACTCTATGGTCAACTAATCTTCATCAAAGCAGGAAAAAATATCCAGTGGAAGGGTGCATGGGTGGCTCAGGCAGTTAAGCCTCCAACTCTTGGTTTTGGCTCAGGTCACAATCTCGGGGGCATGAGGTCAAGCCCTATGTAGGGCCCTGTGCTCAGTGTGGAGTCTGCTTCAGGTTCTCTCTTTCTCTAAAATAAATAAATAGAATCTTTTGGAAAAAAATTCCAGTGGAAAAAAAGAGTCTCTTCAACAAATGGTGTTGGGACTATTGGACAGCCACATGCAGAAAAATGAAACTGGACCACTTTCCTATACCATACGAAAAATAAATTCAAAATGGTTGTAAGACATAAATGTGAGACAGGAAACCATCAAAATCTGAGAGAAGAACACAGTCAGCAATGTTTTTAATCTCAGTTGTAGCAATTTCTTACTAGATGCGTCTCCAAAGGCAAGGGAAACAAAAGAAAAAATGAACTATTGAGACTTCATCAAGATAAAAACTTCTGCACAGCAGAGGAAACAATCAACAAAATTAAAAGATGACTATAAAGAACTTATCAAACTCAATACCAAAAAAAAATAAATAAAATAATCCAGTTACAAAAAGACATACAGGGACGCCTGGGTGGCTCAGTCAGTTAGCAGCTGCCTTCAGCTCAGGTCATGATCCCAGGGTCCTGGATCGAGTCCTGCATCGGGCTTCTTGCCCAGTGGGGATCCTGCTTCTCTCTCTGCCTCTGTCTACCACTCTCCCAGCTTGTACTCTCTCCCTCTCTCTCTGACAAATAAATAAATAAAATCTTTAAAAAAAAAAAGACATACAAATGGCTAACAGACAAATGAAAAAATGCTCAATATCTGTCCACATCAGGGAAATACAAATCAAAACCACATTGAGATACCACCTTACACCAATTAGAATGGCTGTGTTTAACAACTGAGGAAACAACAGGTGTTGGCAAGGATGCAGAGAAAGGGGAACTGTCTTACTTACACTGTTGGTGGAAATGCAAACTAGTGCAGCCACTCTGGAAAACAGTATGGAGGTTCCTCAAAAAGTTAAAAATAGAGCTCCCTTATGACCCAGCAATTGTGCTACTAGGTATTTATCCAAAGGATACAAAAATACTAATTGAAAGGAGCATATACACTTCCAGTGTTTATAGCAGCACTATCCACATTAGCCAAATTATGGAAAGAGCCCTAATATCCACCTATTGTAGAATGGATAAAGAATATGTGGTGTGTGTGTGTGTGTGTGTGTGTGTGTGTGTGTGTGTGTGTGTGTGTAAGTGAAATATTACTGAACCATCAGAAAGAATGAAATCTTGCCAAGGATGCTAATGGAGTTAGAGTGTATTATGCTAAGTGAAATAAATCCAAGAAAGACAAATATCATATGATTTCACTCCTCTGCAGAATTTAAGAAACAAAACAGATGGGGGTACCTGGGTGGCTCAGTTGGTTAAGCATCTGACTCATGATCTGATCATGATTATTAGGGTCATGAGACCAAGCCTGTCATCAGTCTCCATCCTGAGCATGTGACCGGCTTCATACTCTCTTGCTCCTCACATACTACGTCACAAATCAGGTCTCAACTAATACCAAAAGACTGAGATTACTCCCTACATGTTTTTAGACCACGATGCTTTGAAATTGGAACTCAATCACAAGAGGAAATTTGGAAGGAACTCAAACACTTGGAGGTTAAAGAGCATCTTACTAAACAATGAATGGGTGAACCAGGAAATTAAAGAAGAACTAAAATAATTCATTGAAACTAATGAGAATGAAAACAAATCAGTTCAAACCTCTGGGATACAGCAAAGGTGGTCCTAAGAGAGAAGGACATAGCAATCCAAGCCTCTCTCAAAAAATTAGAAAAATCCCAATTACACAAGCTAACCTGACATCTAAAGGACCTGGAGAAAAAAGCTGCAAACAAAACCTAAACCCAGCAAAGAAGAGAAATAATAAAGATTGGAGCAGAAATCAATGAAATAGAAACCAGAAGAACAGTTGAACAGATCAACAAACCTAAAAGCTGGTTCTTTGAAAGAATTAATAAGATCAATAAACCTCTGGCCAGACTTATTCAAAAGAAAAGAGAAAGGACCCAAATTAATAAAATCATTAATGAAAGGGGAGAGACCACAACCAACACCAAGGAAATACAGACAATTTTAAGAACATATTATGAGCAACTGTATGCCAACAAATTAGGCAACCTGGAAGAAATGTGTGCATTCCTGGAAACTTAAAACTACCAAGACTGAAACAGGAAGAGGTAGAACATCTGAACAGACCCATAACCTGCAAGGAAATTGAAGCAGTAATCAAAAACCTCCCAAAAAACAAGAGTCCAGGGCCACATGGCTTCCCAGGGGATTTCTACCTAACATTAAAGAAGAAATAATACCTATTCTACTGAAGCTGTTTCAAAAAATAGATAATGATAGATAACTTCCAAACTCTTTCTATGGGGCCAGCATTACCTTGATCCCAAAACCAAAGACCCTGTCAAAAATATTACAGACCAATATCCCTGATGAACATGGTTGCCAAAATATTCACCAAGATACTAACCAATAGGATCCAAGAATACATTAAAAAGATTATTTACCACAAACAGATGGGATTTATTCCTGGGAGGCAAGGGTGGTTCAATATTTGCAAATCAATCAGCATTGATAACAGATAAATAACATTAATAAAACAAAGGATAGGAAATGTATGATCATCTCAATTGATGCAGAAAAGGCTTTGACAAAATACAGCATCTGTTATTGATTAAAACTTTTCAAAGCATAGGGATAGAGAGTACATATCTCAATAGCATAAAAACCATCAATGAAAAGCCAACAGCACATATCATTCTCAATGGGGAAAAACTGAGAACTCATCCCCTAAGATCAGGAACACGACAGGGATGCCCACTTTCACCACTATAGTTCAACATAGTACTAGAAATCCCAGCCTCAGCAATCAGATATAACAAAAATAAATAAAAGGCAAAGAAGAAATCAAACTCTCCCTCTTCACAGATGACATGATACTTTATGTGGAAAACCCAAAAGACTCCACCCCAAAATTGCTAAAACTCATACAGGAATTCAGCAACATGGCAGGATAAAAAATTGATGCACAGAAATCAATTGCATTTCAATACACTAACAGTGTGCCTGAAGAAAAAGAAATTAAGGAACTGATCCCATTTACAATTGTACCAAAACCCATAAGACATCTAGGAATAAACCCAACCCAAAGAGGTAAAGGATCTGTATCCTAGAAACTTCAGAACACTTATGAAAAAAATTGAGGAAGACACAAAGAGATGTAAAAGCATTCCATGCTCATGGATTGGAAGAATAAACATTGTTAAATGTCTATACTGCCAGAGAAATCTACATATTCAATGCAATCCCTACCAAAATACTACAAACACTTTTCACAGAAATGGAACAAACAATCCTAAAATTTGTATGGAACCAGAAAAGACCCTGAATTGCCAGGGGAACGTTGAAAAAGAAAACGAAAGTCGGGGGCATCGCAATGCCTGACTTCAAGCTATAATACAAAGCTGTAATATCAAGACAGCCTGGTACTGGCATGAAAACAGACACATAGATCAATGGAAGAGAATAGAGGGCACAGAAATGGACCCTCAGCTCTATGGTCAACTAATTTTCAACAAAGCAGGAAAGAATATCTAATGGAAAAAAGACAGTCTCTTCAATAAATGGTGCTGGGAAAAATGGACAGCCACATGCAGAATGAAACTGGACCATTCTCTGGGAGAAGACATTTGCAAATGACATTACAGATAAAGGTCTGGTATCCAAGAGCTATAAGAACTTCTCAAACTCAACATCCAAAAAACAAAGAATCCAGTCAATAAATGGGCAGAAGACATGAACAGACCCTTCTCCAAAGAAGACATATAAATGGCTAATAGACACATGAAAAAAATGTTCAACATCATTAGCTATCTGGGAAATACAAATCAAAGCCACAATGAGATACCACCTTATACCAGTTAGAATGGCAAAAATGAACAAGACAGGAAACAACAAGTGTTGGTAAAGATGTGGAGAAAGGGGAACCCTCTTACACTGTTGGTGGGAATGCAAGCTGGTGCAGCCACTCTGGAAAACAGTATGGGTGTTCCTCAAGATGTTAAAAATAGAGCTACCCTATGACCCAGGAATTGCACTACTGGGTATTTACCCCAAAGATATAGATGTAGTGAAAAGGGGCACCTGCTCCCCAATGTTCATAGCAACAATGTCAATAATAGCCAAACTGTGGAAGGAGCTGAGATGTCCTTCAACAGATAAATGGATAAAGATGTGGTTCAGGGATGCCTGGGTAGCTCAGCCAGTTAAGCAGATGCCTTCAGCTCAGGTCATGATCCCAGGGTCCTGGGGTCAGGTCCTACATCAGGCTCCTTTCTCGGTGAGGAGCCTGCTTCTCCCTCTGCCTGCTGCTTCCCTGCTTGTTCTCGCTCTCTCTCTGATGAATAAATGAAATCTAAAAGCAAAACAAACAAAAGCAGCAGCTGTAGTTCATATATACATGGACTATTACTCAGCCATCAGAAGGGATGAATACCAAGCATTTGCATTGACATGGATGGAACTGGAGGGCGTTATCCTAAGTGAAATAAGTCAGTCAGAGAAAGCCATTACCATATGGTTTCACTAATATTTGGAATATAAGGAATAGCACAGAGGATCATAGCGGAAGGGAGGAAAAACTGAATGGGAAGAAATCAGAGAGAGAGACAAACAATGGGAGACTCTGGGACTCTAGGAAACAAATTGAGGGTTGCAGAAGGGAGGTAGGTGGGTGATGGGGTCAGGGGCATTAAGGAGGGCACATGATCTGATGAGCACTGGGAATTATACACAACTAATGAATTATTGAACCCTACCTCAAAAACTAATTGTACTTCATAAAAAAAGGAACAAAACAAAATAAAGGAAGAACTGGGGTTTGCCCTCAAGCAAAAAGCCTTACAAATGGGAAACTCACTGTGTCCCATTTCTTTTTTGAAAATTTTTTTAAAGATTTCATTTATTTATTTGACAGAGAGAGAGAGAGAGAGAGAGAGAGAGGGAGGGTGCAAGAGCAGGGACAAGAGCAGGGGGAGTGGGAGAGGGAAAGTAGGCTTCCCTCAGAGCAGGGAGCCTGATGTGGGACTTGATCGCACGACCCTGGGATCATGACCTGAGCTGAAGGCAGGCGATTAAGGACTGAGCCACCTAGGCGCCCCTCCCCCCCTTTTTTCCCCAAAAGCATTAACTCTTCTCCAGTATATACCTTCTTGTGCTGTTCTCCCATTATCTTCAAATAGTTATTTATTTCTACTTGGTCCAGAGTTTGCAGTTTTTACCTGTAGGAGGGTTGCTCCAAGGAAGTACTCAGCTATTATTAGAAACAGAATCCCTTATCTTTTTTGCTAATGTCTATAGGATTTGCACTGATTTCTTTTCTCTCATTCCTAATATTGATTAGTGTTCCCACCTCTTTTTTTGATTGATAAGATCTTTAGCTAGATGTTTACTAATTTTATCTCTTAAAAGAAGCACATTTTCTATTCAATAAATTTCCAGAATTATCTTTATTTCATTGTTCCTACTTTTGTTTTTCCCCCCTAATTTCTTAAAGTGGAAGCTTAAATAATTTAGATTTTCCTTTTTTCTAATATAAACATACAAAGCAATAATTTTTCCCTCTAAGCACTACTTACTCTGTGTTCTACACTTTTATATATGTTTTTACTTTTATTCGGTTCTAGATATCAGTTTCCTTGTGATTTCCTCTTTGACCCATAGGCTATTTAAAAACATGTTCCTTAATTTCAAAATATTTGGAGTTTTCCCTGATATCTTTCTATTAGTAATTTCTAATGTAATTATGTTATATATTATATATTATAAATGTAATTTAATTATGTTATTCTAATTGTGTTATATAATTGTCACATAATGTATTATGTGATTTTAATCTATTTACATTTTTGAGATTTTTTTTATGAACCAGCATAAAAGTGAATATTCTATGCACTTAAAGATATATTTTGCTTTTTACAAAGTGTTCTATAAATATAAATAGGTCAAGTTGGTTGATAATGTTTTCCAGTCTTTTATACACTTACTGGGTTTTTTTGTCTAATTGTTCTATTGATTCCTGAGAGATGAATGTTAAAATAACCCACTATAATTGTTGATTTTTCTAATTCACTTTTCACTTTTTGTTTCACAGCTATGAAACCTCTTGCTATAAATTGCATGCAAATTTAGGATTGTTATATCTCTTGATGACTTAATCTTTTTATCATTGTAAAATGTTCCTATTTTCTACAACCAGCATATTTGAACAGACACAACTTTTATAACCAGACTATAGTAGATCCATGCAATTTCCCATAACAAAAGTGTAGAGCAAGCACAGACTTTGGAATAAAGATGACGTTCTGTAAAAGATAACAAAGAACTTTTCCAGGGTTAAAAATTGGAATGTCACAGGGGAATTTCTTGTAAATAACCTAGTCAGGATTCAATTTCATGATGATATTATGTAAGATTAGGCAAGAAAGGACATTGATTCCAACTTAGCCAATGTTAATTTTATTAGTGTCTTTGAGGGAAATATTGTCTAGTTTACACTTACTTTTATGACAAGATGTAGTGGGATGCTCAATGCTTTGTGTCAAAATTTTGCCTCTTCTCTATTAAGAAAAGCTGGATACTTCCTTAACATGATAAAAGATAAAAGATTTACCTCAGTCTCCCAAAACAGCAGCATACTTTTTTTTTAAATTTAATTTTATATTTTATTTATTTGACAGAGAGAGACACAGAGGGAACATAAGCAGGGAGACTGACTTGGGGCTCGATCCCAGGACCCTAAGCCAGAGGCAGACGCTTAACCGACAGAGTCACCCAGGTGCCCCTCAGCAGCATACTTAATGAGAACTGTCTAGAGATATCCCATTAAAAGTAGAATAAGACAAAGTAGCCTATGTTTTTACTATGATTAAATATTTTTATTGGAAATAACTAGTCAATACAATTAAATATGAGAAATTAGAGATATAAAATTTAGAAAGGATTAAGGTAAAACTTTATCTCAATGACATGATTGTAATCATAGAAAATCTAAAAGAATCAACTCCAAACAATAAAACAACTTGGTAAGGTAGAAGAATATTAACATGCATAAAATGATACTTCCATGTATATGAACAACTACCTTATGTAGTAACTCTATTCTGATTTGGTAGTTCTAGGAGGCTGCTGAGAGATAGATTGGATATGCTGGATTTGACCCTGTTGTTGTTGAGTGCATTTCTCAAAGTGGCCATTTCAACAATAACTAATATTTCTGAGCACTTACAACATCACCAGTGGTATCTAATCTCACTTAATCTTCATATCATCTCTAACAGAAAATAAGGAAACGTATTATATATCCTCACAAGACCTTCAGAAACACTGGGAGCTTCAGGTTTGAAGTTACATTAAACTTGACTAGTCTGGTTATGGAACATATCAATTTAGGTGACGCGCCAATATTGAGACTCTACTTTTTGGAGGAAAGGTACTTGGACTTCAAACTTGACATTAAAAAAGGAAATGATGATAGTAATAGTGGTGATGATGATATGGGAAACAAAGGCAGAAGAAAAATTTCCTTGCTACTTGCTGCCCATTGACAAATCCTTCAAAACAGAGTGACATTCCTCTAAGGACTCAATTGCCTCGATGTTGACACTTTGCTAAGGGCAAAATGCAATCTTAGCCTGACCCCCCCAGGCCCCCGAAGGTCTTCTACAACGTATAAAAATTCCTTTGGAAACTTCCTTTATCTTTACTCCCCAAGATAGATGTCAGCAATCATCCCCCAAGCATATGACCCGTGGATATACATCTGGAGGGTCTCATGACTAAGGTTTTATAAAACAGTAATAAATGACCTTTTCACAACAATAAGTAACCCCCTCAAGCTTCTGGAAACCATGTCTCCAAAATTCCTTGGAGATCCTAACCCCTTCCCAACTTGAAGGTATATAATCTCCACCCCTTACCGACCCCACTGCAGCTTTTCTGCCCACAGATTCTGTCCCTGTACTTTAATAAAACCAGCTTTTTGCACTAAAGACCTCTCAAGAATACTTTTGGCCGCTGACTTCGAACTCTAACATCTTTCCTACATCAGTGACCGCAGTGTTATGATCAAAATGAAAATAAGGATAGCTAACGTTTATTGATTACTTCCAAGGTGCCAGACCCCATACCTAAGTGCTTTACATCCTTATAACAAATGTACCAGATAAATTCGGTTATTATTCATTTTATTACTTAGTTTACTTTTTGTTTTTTCCTTACCGTTTCATTCCCTGGAGCACAGTCGGCATTTAATAAATATTTGGTGAATAAAAGGAAATTTAGTGTTGCCAATTTCTTAGGCGAATGGGGCAAGACGGACTTCAGAGCCAGAGTGGGACTCAGATGGCAGGTGGGTTTTTTTTTATTATTAAAGATTTTTATTTATTTGACACAGAGAGAGAGATTACAAGTAGGCAGAGAGGCAGGCAGAGAGAGAGGAGGAAGCAGGCTCCCCGCTGGGCAGGGAGCCCGATGCGGGACTCGATTCCAGGACCCTGAGATCATGACCTGAGCCGAAGGCAGAGGCTTTAACCCACTGAGCCACCCAGGTGCCCCTGGCTGGTGGTTTCTTGTCCTTGGAGGTCAGCCAAAGCGCCAGATCCCCGCAGGAGCCATTTAAGCCGGTGGTTTAAATTTCCTCCACTAGCGCAGCTGGACTGAACGTATGCTGGGGGGACTAACGAGACGCAGAAAGCGGAAAGAGGGCCTCTAAGGTGCCGGAGCGAGTCCGGAGTCTGGGAAGCTGAAGCCACACCCCCCACCTCCACCTGGGAATCTCCGCCTGGGACTCAGGTTTTTGGTAGACAAGGGTCCGGAACCCAGCCCCAGCTGGCGCGACCTGACGCTCTACCCCTGTGAGGATGACGCGCCGGAAGTCTCCCCTGCTCTTTGCCAGCGGTCCTGCCGGCTTTTCCCGCCCACTCTCCCGCGTCCGGAGGGACAGCGCTCGCGTTCCGTTGCGTCCTGCTCAGATGCCTGACAGGTTAAATCCGCGTGGGTCCAAGCGTCTCGGTCTTCCCCTTGGAAATGTTTTTTCTCCGCAGTCTGGGCGGCTGCGTTTGAGCTCCGTGTGGGCTGCTGCCAGGGGAATGCCCTCAGGGGTCACCTCCCGGCGGCTTGCGCCATGTCTGGGTCTCGATCTCTCCGCTGTGTGCTTGGTGTGGGGGGGGGGGCTCTTGGTGGGCTCAGCGCCTTGGGTTGCTACAATAGGTGTTTCCTTCCTCCCGGGGGTTATGAGGCCTTGGGTGCTAACCTCAGCGTTGCTCTGCAGTCCGTGTGGAGCGTTCCTAAGAGCGCGTTTGTGAAGAGTTGAGAGGCCTCTCTAAGGGGGGGAATTGGGCACCTTGCTGGTGGTCCTGAGTTACAACAGTGTGAGGAAGACCCTGCCGGGATGATTGTAGAAAAGAGTTTTCTGATAGTGGCCACAGTGACTTTTGTCCCGATAACCCTTGCACTCCATACAGGGTTCTGGCAATAGAGAAGATTTTTATTGTTAGAGACAGGGCGTCTGTGCATGTGTGAGTGTCAGTCGGTGTGTTGTGTATAATATTAAAAATCCATAAAGATTCTTATATTTTAATATTTGCTTCTTCTTGAGTCTTTCTCATTCTTACCCGTGGGTATTGCTCTACGTTTAAGGCATTTTTATTGCTCTGTTTCACCTTTGTATAGAAGTAACGACTCTACCTAAATTTTGCACATGCGAAGCACAGATCTGATTATGTTATTCCCATGCTCAAAATCTTACTGGCCTTTCTGTTGATTCAGGATAATACAAATTCCTTAGTCTGGATTCCAGCCCTTTCAATGTCATGCTAATGCTGAGTTTTTCGGTCAACTCTCCTTTCATGGAAAACACACCTATACATGCACACGCTGTATGCTCCAGCAATGCTAACATGCAGTAATTTCCCCACTTTGGATATGACAAAGTTTTACAATGGTTTTCCTGCCTTTTGAAGTTTATTTTTCTATTCTGTCAAAATTTATTGAATTCCATACTGCCAGGCGCCGTTTTAGGAGCTAGGGGTATATAAGGAAAAAAAAAAAATCCTTGTAGAAAACAACAGCTTAGGGGCACCTGGGTGGCTCAGTGGTTAAGTCTCTGCCTTCAGGCTCAGGTCATGATCTCAGGATCCTGGGATCGAGCCCTGCATTGGGCTCCCTGCTCAGCGGGGAGCCTGCTTCCTCCTCTCTCTCTGCCTGCCTCTCTGCCTACTTGTGATCTCTCTGTCAAATAAATAAATAAAATCTTTAAAAAAATAACAGCTTAACTGAGACATAGTTCACATACCCTAGAATTTACCTGTTTAAAATATACTTTGATTTTTTAGTGCATTCGCAAAGTTGTGCAGCCATTACTGCAATCAATTTTAAAACATTTTCATCACCCCCCAGAGAAGCTCTGTACCCATTAGGTGTCTTCTGATCTTTTCCCTACTCCACCCCAAACCTACCCCAATTCAATTACTAATCTACTTCTATAAATATGCCTATTCTGGACAGTTCATATAAATGAAATTATGCAATATGTGGTCTTTTTTGGTTGTTGCCTATCACCTAACATTTATGTTCATCCATGTTGTAGCTTGTATCAGTACTTCATTCCATTTCATTGTTAGATAGTTTCTCATTGTATGGATATGCACCACCATTTATCCATTGGTCAGTTGGTAGACATTTGAGTTTTGGGCATTATGAATAATGCTGCTACAAACATTCATGTACAGGTTTTTGTGCGAACATCATGTTTTTTTTTAAAATTTATTTTAAATTTATTTTATTTAAATTCAGTTAGCCAACATATAGTACATCATTAGTTTTTTTTTTATAAGATTTTTATTTATTTATTTGACACACAGAGAGAGAGATTACAAGTAGGCAGAGAGGCGGGCAGAGAGAGAGAGAGAGAGAGAGAGAGGAGGAAGCAGGCTCCCTGGGCCTCGATCCCAGGACCCTGAGATCAGATCCCAGGACCCTGAGATCATGACCTGAGCCAAAGGCAGAGGCTTTAACCCACTGAGCCACCCAGGCGCCCACATCATTGGTTTTTGATGTAGTGTTCAGTGATTCATTAGTTACATATAACTTACAATTCAATGCTCATCAGATCACATGCCCTCCTTAATGCTCACCCCCCTGTTACCCCATCCCCCACCCACCTCCCTTTCCGCAACCCTCAGTTTCCCTGGCGTCAAAGTCTCTCATGGTTTGTCTCCCTCTCTGATTTCTTCCCATTCAGTTTTCCCTCCCTTCCCCTATGGTCCCCTGTACATGTTTTCATTTTTCTTGGGTATAAACCTAAGATTAGAATTGCTGGGTTATAGGATAATTCTATGTTTTACATTTTGAGGGACTGCCAGATTGTTTTCCAAAGCAGCTATACTATGTCACATTCCCTTGAGCAGTATATGAAGGTTCTGATTTCTTCATTTCATTGCCAGTACTTTTCATTACCTGTTTTTTTTTAAATTTTTTTTTAAAGATTTTATTTATTTATTTCACAGAGGGAGAGAGATCACAAGGAGGCAGAGAGACAGGCAGAGAGAGAGAGGGGGAAGCAGGCTCCCCGCTGAGCAGGGAGCCCGATGCGGGCCTTGATTCCAGGACCCTGAGATCATGACCTGAGCCAAAAGCAGAGGCTTTAACCCACTAAGCCACCCAGGCGCCCTGTTTTTTTGTTTTTAATTCTAGCCATCCTATGTGATGTGACACTGGATGTTATATGCAACTGATAAATTATTGAACACTACATCTGAAACTAAGTATGTACTATATGTTGGCTAGTTGAGTTTAAATTAAAAAAAAAAATTCCAGTGGTTAAAAAAAAAATATTCTAGCCATCCTAGTGGGTGTGAACTGTGTCTCGTTGTTTTGATTTGCATTTCCTTGGTGGCTAATGATGTTTAGTGTCTTCTCATGTGCTATCGGCCGTTTGTATATATTTGGAGAAATGTCTATTCATATCCTTTGCCCATTTTTAAAATTAGATTATTTGTCTTTTCATTATGGAATCGTAAGCGTTCCTTTTTTTTTTATTTAAGATTTTATTTTTAAGTAATCTCTACAACTAACATGGAGGCTCGAACTCATAACCCTGAGAGCAAGAGTTGCAGGCTTCACCGACTGAGCCAGCCAGGTGCCCCTGTAAGAGTTCTTTGTATATTCCAGGTGCAAGTCATTTATTAGACATATGACAGCCTTGTAGAATATGATATAATCCCTTTAAGTGAAAAGTACATGAGGTTAAATTTTACTCTTCTTGGAGACCAGGTTATAGGTTTGTGGGGGTAATTCAGAGAGTCAGTTGAACAACAACTTTAATGTGTAGAAGACCAGGGCCAGAAAAACATGCTGTGAAGAACCTGTGAGCAGCATTTTAAGAGTTGAAAAATGAAGCAGGGGGAAACAGTTTATATAATTTGTCCATTCCTTATTGAGTTTTGTCTTTTCCTTATTGGTTGGTAGGATTTCTTTGTGTAGAGAATTGACTGTTCCTATTGACTATTAGATATGTGGTGGGTATTTTTGGTCTGTTTGCCTGTTAACTTTGTTTTGTATCTTTTACTATACTAATATTTTGCATTTTTGTGTTGTAAGGATTGTCAGTCTTTTCCTATAAAAGACCTCCAAGTGGCAGTTGGGGATACTGTTCTTAAATTATAGCGATTTTACAAACTGACATTGGTTAATGTAATGTCTGAGTCCCTGGTACTGTATTTAATGTTATAGCTTTCATTGTTTCAGACACTGGTGCTTCCCTCTCTGCCTTGAAAAATACACTGTAATCTGCTTTAGTTTTGTTCGTTCATTTAATTTTGTATTTCAAGCATACTCCTAGAAGCTATTCCCATATTCTCTTATTCATGTTAAAATACTGCATTAGATTTGTGAGAACCATTTTGGACAGTTGGTCATCAAATAGTGGGTACTTACCTCATACTAGCAGAAGTTTATTTAAAGATTATTTATGCAGAGCTTGAATATAACTATTCTGGTTCTGTATTAATTGGGGCATGATGGAGATAGTAGTTTTATAAAATCCTATTAAAATTATTTTCATATTTTTCTCATTTCATTGGATTAAACATAGTGGTAAAAAGGTATTTTTAGGGTCTCTGAACATTTTGAGAAACTGAGTGAAGCTATATAACAAAGCTCCCTAGAAAAAGTTGCATCTCAATTTTACATACACTGTCCAAGGCTTAGTTATTAACCTTTGATTGATTTGTTAGGAGGACTCTTCTATTTCTTGACTCAGTGTTTGTTTGCCTCAGGTTTTTTTTTTTTTTTAAATTGTGGTAAAATACACATACCATGAAATCTAGCATTCTAAACATTTTTACATGTGCAATTCAGTGACCTTAGATACATTTATGTTATTGTGCAACCATCACCACCATCCTCTCCAGAACCTTCATCTTCCAAACTGAAATCCTGTTCTCATTAAAAAATAGCTCCAGATTGCCTCCTCTCCAGTTGTTGGCAACCACTTTTTTGTCTCTGAGTTTGACTATTCCAAGTACCACATATAAACAGAATCATACAGTATTTGTCCCTTTATGTCTGGTTTATTTCATGTAGCATGATGTCTTTAAGTCTCCTTCATGTTGTATATTACAGAATTTCCTTCCTTTTTAAGGGTGAATAATATTCCACTGTATGTATATATCACATTTTGTTTATCTATGTATTAGTTGATAGACATTCGGGTTGTTTCTATCATTTGGCTTTTGTGAATAGTGGTGTTATGAGCTTTGGTACACAGATATCTGTTTGTATTCTTTTGGTAAAAACCAAAAGAATTACCAAAGTGATTTCAGAAGTGGAATTACTGGATCATAGAGTAATTCTCTGTTTAATTTTTTTGAGGAACTGCACATACATTTCAGTGGTTTTTGTCATTCACATAAAATATGAAATTTAAAATGGTATAATTTAGGCATATATTATCATGTTTACTTTTCTATAAATATAAATTCAAAGAGCCATCTCCTACAAAGGGATATAGAAGTGTTTGTCTTAGGACATGGGATGCTTTGAGCTTATTAAAATTATTAGAATTCAGGCTAAGTGAAACGTTTACCTTGATAATTTCTCAAATCCTAAACTTCTTTATAATTCATGCTCTTGTTTTTTTTCCTTATTCTGTGTTTTTAATGTTTGGGGGGAAGTTACGCATCATGGCAGACTCTAAAATGGAGGTGATTTTGCATACTTGTATGGTTCCTCAGATCTGGATTACTCTGTTATTATTCTGTTGCTCTAGGTGGATACTTTGGCAATTACTCTGGTGTGCTGTGAATACTCCTGCTTTTGACTGGTGAGTGTTCCTCCCCCAAGTGCAAAAATATCTGATATTTATTTGCGAAGAATGGGAAGTTGCTGTTTACTGTGGAGTATGGGCTGTAAAAATGATGAGGGACTATTAAGGAGTTTGTGAAAGATATTGCAATTGGAGGAGGTATTCGGGAGGATCTAGAAGGCAGCATACAATTTCAGTTCTCTAAGGTTTGGTGGAACTATACTGTTCTTTTTTTCCCTACATTTCCCTATTGGTCCTGGGGAGGTCACAGTTATTCAGAGGGATCCCAATACCCACAAAAATGTACAGCTTCAACATTAGGGGAATATTTGAAAAAATAATGGTACAGTTAAAATATAATTTATTTCATTCTTTTGCATGTGACTGTCCAATTTTGCCAGCACCAGTTTTCTCTCTGTTGAAGAGACTATCATTTCCCCACTGTGTGTTCTTGCCTCCTTTGTCATACACTAATTTACCATATAACTATGGTTTTATTTCTGTGCTCATTTCTGTGCCACTGACCTGTGTGTCTGTCTTTGTGCAAGTACCATACTCTTTTAATTACTGTAGCTGTGTAATATAGTTTGAAATCTGAGATTGTAATACCTCCAGCTTTATTCTTTATTCAGATTTCTTTGGCTATTCAGGGTCTTTTGTGGTTCCATACAAGTTTTGGGATTATTTGTTTTAGTTCTGTAAAAAATATTATTGGTATTTTGATGGACATTGCGTTGAATCTGTAGATTGCTTTGGGTAGTATGGACATTTTAACAATATTAATTCTTCCAACCCATGAACATGGACTATCTTTTCATTTATTTGTATCATCTTCAGTTTCATTCACCTGTTTCTTACAGTTTTCAGAATATAGGTCTTTCACTCCTTTGGATAAATTTATTCCTGGGCCTCTGCATTTTATCTTTATGATGAATTGTAAATGGGATTTTTTTTCTTAATTTCTCTTTGTGCTAGCTTATTATTAGTGCATAGAAATGCAAAAGATTTTTGTATATTAGTTTTGTGTTCTGAAATTTTACTAAATTCCTTTATTCTAATAGTTTTTTTTCATGTAGTCTTTAGGGTTTTCTATATGTAGTATCATGTCAATTGCAAATAGTGACAGTTTTACTACTTCTTTACCAATTTGGATGCCTTTTATTATTTTTCTTGCCTAATTGCTGTGGCTAGGACTTCTAATACTATGTTATATGAAAATGGCAGGAGTAGGCATCCCTGTCTTGCTTTTGATCTTAGAGAAAGAGCTTTCAGCTTTCACCATGGAGTATGGTGTTAGCAGTGTGTGTTTTTGAGAAATGGATTTTATTATGTTGAGGCATGTTTCCTTTATACTCACTTTGTTGAAAGTTTTTGTCATGAATGGATGTTGAATTTTGTCATTTGCTTTTTTTTTTTTGCTTCTATTGAGATGATCATATGATTTTTGTCTTTCAATTTCTTAATGTGATTTATCATTGTTGACTTATTTGTGGATATTGGACCATCCTTACATACCTGGAACAAATCCTGCTTGATCATGGTGAATAATACTTTTAATGTGTTCTTGAATTCAGTTTACTAATATTTTGTTGAGGATATTTGTGTCATGTTCATCAAGGATATTGTTTGTAATTTTTTCTTTTCTTTTTTTTAATGCTATCTTTGGTTTTGGTATAAGGGTAATGCTGGCCTTAAAAAATGAATTTGGAATCATTTCTTTGAATTTTGGAATAATTTGATCTTTAAATGTTTAGTAGAATTCACAGTGAAGCCATCTGGTCCTGGACTTATTTGTTGGGAGTTTTTTGAATTCTGATTCAATTTCATTACAAATAATCAGCCTGTTTAGATTTTCTATTTCTTCCTGATTCCATTTTGGAAAAATGTATGTTTTTAGGGATTTAATAATTTCTACGTTGTCCAATTTTTTGGCAAATAATTATTTATAGTAATCTCATAATCCTTTGTGTTTCTGTGGTGTGAGTTATAACTTCTATTTCATTTCTGATTTTATTTTAGTCCTCTTTTTTCTTGATGAGTCTGGCTAAATGTTTATCAGTTTGTCTTTTCAAGAACCAGCTATTGGCTTTGTTTTTCTTTTCTATTGTTTTTTAGACCCTTACTTCATTTATTTTCAATCTGATCTTTATTATTTCCTTCCTTCACTAACTCTGGGCTTTGTTCTTTTTCTGTGTTCTTTATTTGTACAGTTAGATTGTTTATTTGAAAATTTTCTTGTTTCTTGAGATGGGCCAGGCCTATATTGCTATAAACTTCCCTCTTAGTACTGCTTTTGCTACATTCCAAAGATTTTGAACCATTATGTTTCCATTTTCATTTGCCTCAGGACGCATTGGTTGTTTAGTACCATGTTTAGCTTTCATGCGTTTGTGTTTTTTCCAGTTTTCTTCCTATAATTGATTTCTAGTTTCATACTTTTGTGGTCAAAAAAAATACTTGAATTATCTTTTTAAATATTGAGGTTTGTTTTGTGGTATAATGTGTGATCTATCCTGGAAAATGTTCCATGTGCATTTTAAACTAATGATGGGTCTTGTTTTTTATCCATTCAGTCACCCTTTGTCTTTTAATGGAAAACTTGGACCAATTACATTTAAAATGATGATTGATAGGTATGTACTTATTGCTATTTTAATTGTTTTCTGGTTATTTTGTAGTTCTTCTGTTCCTTTCTTCTCTTGGTCTCTTTTGTGATTTGATGAGTTTTTTTTAGTGATATGCTTTGATTCCTTTCTCATTATCGTCTGTGTGTCTATTATTTTTGCTTGGTGGTTACCATGAAGCTTACATGTAAAAGTTTATATTTATGACAGTCTCTTTTAAGTTGATTAACAAGTTTAAATGCATTCTGAAGCTCCACATTTTTACTCTTCCCACCATGATTTATGTTTTTGATTACACATTTTACATCTGTTCATCTGTGTACTCTTTAATTATTGTAATTATGGTTATTTTTAGTATTTTTGTCTTTTAACTTTCATACTAGCTTTATAAGTAATTAATCTACTTTTACTACATATTTGCTTTCCTCAATGAGATTAATACATTCATATGTTTTCTTTTTAAATTAATGCCCTTCGTTTTCAGCTTAAATCTTTTTAACATTTGTTGTAAAGCCAGCTTAGTGGCAGTGGACTCTTTTAGCTTTTGCTTGTCTGGCAGACTTTTTATTTTTCCTTCAATTCTGAATGATGACTTTGCTGGGTAAAGTATTCTTCGTTGGAAATGTTTTTGTTTTAGCACTTTGAACATATTGTGGCACTTCTTGCTGGCCTATAAAGTTCCCGCTGCAAAATCTGCGGATACTCTTATGGTGGGGGGGAATTCCTTGTTGTATAATGAATTATTTTTCTTTTGCTCCTTTTAGATTTTCTTCTTGTTTTTAACTTTTGACATTTAATTATATCTTGATGTGGATCTCTGGGTTTATTTTATTTGAAACTCTCTATGTTTCATGGATCTGGATGTTGCTTTCCTGAGGTTACATAAGTTTTCCCTTATTATTAAGTAAATTTTCTGCCCCTTTCACTCTCTGTTTTCTTTCTGGGACCCTTACAACGCAAATGCTAGTCTACTTGATGTAGACTGTAGATGTCCCTGAAATCCCTTAATCTCTTTTTTTCATTTATTTTTTCTTTTTGCTGCTCTTAGTGGGTGAGTTCCTCTGACCTGTCTGCAAGTTGACTGGCCCTTTCTTTTCCTTCTTCTTCTTCTTCTTTCTTTTTTTTTTTAAGATTTTATTTATTTAATTGACAGAGAGAGAGAGATCACAAGTAGGCAGAGAGAGAGGAGGAGGCAGGCTCCCTGCTGAGCAGAGCGCCTGATGCGGGACTCGGTCCCAGGACCCTGAGATCATGACCTGAGCTGAAGGCAGAGGCTTAACCCACTGAGCTACCCAGGCGCCCGACTGGTCCTTCTGCTTCATCTAGTTTGCTGTTGAACTCCTGTAGTATATGTTTCAGTTTAATTATTGTGTTCTTTAATTTTTTGACTTCTTTTTGTAATTTTCTATATTTTCTACCTCTGTTGAAATTCTCACTGTGTTTGTACATTCTCCTGAGTTTGGTTAGCATCTTTATGACCTTTATGATCTTTACTTTGAACCCTTTATTAGGTGAATTACTTATCTCTGTTTTTATTTTTTTATTTTTATTTTTTTTTAAAGATTTTATTTATTCATTTGACACAGAGAGAGGGATTACAAGTAGGCAGAGAGGCAGGCAGAGAGAGAGGAGAGAGGAGGAAGCAGGCTCCCTGCTGAGCAGAGAGCCCGATGTGGGCCTCGATCCCAGGACCCTGGGATCATGACCTGAGCCGAAGGCAGCGGCTTTAACCCACTGAGCCACCCAGGCGCCCTTATCTCTGTTTTTATTAAGTATTGTTTTCTACAGTCTTGTTCTTTCGTTTGGAGCATATTCCTCTGTTTCTTCCTTTTGCTTGCTTAACTCTCTGGTTGGTTTCTATACATTAGGTGAAATACCTACTTTTCTCAGTTTTGAAGTGTCGGCCTTGTGTAAGAGATGAACCTTGTTGTTCAGCCTTTACCCTAAGGTTATAGTTGTCTCTCAAACCTTTGCAATTTCCCAACTAGCCCATTTTATTTTTAGTAGCTCCCAGTCATTGAGGGTGTCTAAGACCAGTGTGCCAAAGGGGAGGACCTCAGTTAGCACCTAGATTCAGATGATTGATTGGAAGTCAGACTCTCAGGCAACAGTTTTTAAAGTATGCAAATATATGTATCTACATATATATAGGTATATATAGAGAGAGTCCTGTGGGACCATTAATCTAAGCCCTTCTGGCTACCAGAGCCAGGCAGTCTGGAGGTGTGCCTTTGCCAAGAGTCACAAAAACCAGGACTCAGATGAATGTAAACTTTCTGGGAAATACTAGTGAGCTGTAGCAAGGTATAAGGAGAGTGTAAAAATGGTGTCCTCCAGCTTGTTTCTTAAGAGTACTTGCATTGCCTTCAGATGTGTGCCAAATCTGAAGCTCCAGTACTACCAAGTTGGCCTTTCATGAAAAGGCAGGGGGCATGTTTCAGTTTGCTTTCTGGGTAGTGTCCTGGGGGTGGTTGGCTACTAAGACATGTTTCCAATTGTTATGGTCCTATGGGACCCAAGAAATGCAAGCTCCCATTGCCACCAGAGCCAGGCAATCAACAGATATCTCCTGGGAGTCAGATGCAAAACCAGGGACCAGACTTTTCACTAACAGTTTTTATCAAGTGTGGTGGGCAAGAAAGTGTAAAATCAACACAGTTCCTTTCCACATTCTTCCAGAAATTCACAAATTTCCTCACAAACATGATTAGGAATAAAAACATTTTGTTAGTGATATTTTCCAACAGGTGGCAGTGTGGTACTGTAGTAGGGCATAATAATAAAGATTGTAATTCTTTTTTGTTTTTTTTTTAAGGTTTTATTTATTTGAGAAAGACAGACATATAGCGAGAGAGCACGAGTGGTGAGTTGAGGGAGAAGCAGGCCCTCTGCCAAGCAGGGAGCCTGACATGGGGCTTGATCCCAGGGTCCTGAGCTGAAGGAAGATGCTTAACAGGCTGAGCCACCCAGGCACCCCTGTAATGCTTCTTATCAGCTGGAAAATAATTGTAAGTTTTTACTTCTGAAAAACAGTTAATTTTTTATTTATGTTTTTATTTTAATTCCAGTTAGTTACATACAGTGCTGTATGCACTGTAGGTGTACAGTATAGTAATTCAACAGTTCCATACATCACCCCGTGCTCATCTTGACAAGTGCACGCCTTAATCCCCATTGCCTATTTAAGCCATCCCCTACCAAGCTCCTCTCTGATAACCATCAGATTGTTCTCTGTAATTGAGTTTGTTTCTTGCCTTGTCTTTCCTTCTCCTCTTATTTCTCTTTGCTTGCTTGTTTGTTTTTTAAATTCTACATGAGTGAAATTGTGGTATGTATCTTTCTCTGACTTATTTCACTTGGCATTATACTCTGTAGGTTCATCCATGTTGTTACAAATGGGAAGACTTTATTCTTTATGGCTGAATAGTTTCCAGTTTGTGTGTGTGTGTGTGTGTGTGTGTGTGTGTGTGTGTGTGTGTATGTATATATACATATATATACAGATATATATACCACATCTTTTTATCCACAGATATATATACCACATCTTTTTTATCCATTCATCTATTGATGGACACTTGGGCTGCTTCCATATCTTGGCTATTATAAATAATGCTACTGTCAACATCAGGGTGCATGTATCTCTTTGAATTAGTGTTCTTCTATTCTTTGGGGTAAATACCCTGTAATGCAATTCCTGGATTTTTAACTTTTTGAGAAACATCCATACTGTTTTCCAGAGTGGCTGCACCAGTGTGCATTCCTACGAACAGTGCAAGAGGGTTCCCCTTTCTCCACATCCTTGAAATCACCTGTTGTTTCTTGTGTTATTGATTTTAGCCAGTCTGACAGGAGTGTGGTGATATCTCATTGTACTTTTGATTTATATTTCCCTGATGATGAGCGATGTTGAACACCTTTTCTTGAGTCTGTTGGCCATCTGTATATTTTCTTTAAAGAAACGTCTATGGATGTCTTTTGTCCATTTTTAAATTGCATTATTTGCTTTTTGGGTGTTACATTTTATATAGGACACTAGCTCTTTATTGGATATATCATTTGCAAATATCTTCTCCTATTTAGTACGTTGCCTTTTAGTTCTGTTGTTTCCTTCACTGTGCAGAAACTTTTTAATTTGATGCAGTTCTAGTTGTTTATTTTTGCTTTTGTTTCCCTTACCTCAGTAGACATATCTGGAAAAAAATTGCTATAGCCCATGTCAGAGGATTTACTGCTTGTGTTCCCATCTAGGATTTTTATGGTTTCAGGTCTCACATTTAGGTCGTTAATCCATTTTGAATCTACTTTTGTGTAGGGTTTAAGAAAGTGGTCCAGTTTCATTCTTTTGCATGTTGCTGTCTAGTTTTCACAGCATTTGTTGAAGAGACTATTTCCCATTGGACATTCTTTTCTGCATTGTTAAAGATTAATTGACCATATACTTGCGGGATATTTCTGGATTTTCCATTCTGTTCTGTTGATCTATGTGTGGTTTTTTGTGCCAGTGCCATACTGTTGATTACTACAGCTTTGAAATATAATTTGAAGTCCAGAATTGTAATGCCTCTGGTTTTACTTTATCTTTTTAAGATTGCTTTGCTTTAATGTTTGGGGTCTTTTGTGGTTCCATACAAATTTTAGCATTATTTGTTCTAACTCTGGAAAATGCTTTTAGTATTTTGATAGGGATTGCAGTAAATATGTAGATTGCTTTGGGTAGTATAGACATTTTAACAATATTCCTCCAGTCCATGAGCATGGAATGTCTTTCCACTTTTTTGTGTTGTCTTGAATTTTTTTCATCAATGTTTTATAGTTTTCAGATTGTAGGTCTTTTATCTTTTTGGTTAGGTTTATTCCTTGGTATCTTGTTATTTTTGATGCATATGTAATTGAGATTGTTTTCTTAGTTTCTCTTCCTGCTGTTTCATTATTGGTGTATAGAAATGCAACAGGCTTCTGTACGCTTATTTTATATCATGCAGCTTTACTGAATTTGTTTATCAGTTTTAGTACTTTTTTGGTAGAGTCTTTAGGGTTTTCTCTATATAGTACCATGTCATCTTCAAAGAGTGGAAATTTGATTTCTTACTGATTTGAATTCCTTTTATTTATTATTTTGTATTCTGATTGCTGAGGCAAGGATTTCCACTACTATGTTGAATAAAAGTGGTAAGAGTGGACATCCTCAACTTGTTCCTAACCTTAGAGGAAAAGCTCTTAGTTATTCCCCATTAAGGATGGTGTTTGCTCTGGGTTTTTCATATGTAGCCTTTATTATGTAGAGGTATGATCCCTCTAAACCTACTTTGTTGAGGGTTTATATCATGAATGGGTTTTTTTTATCAAATGTTTTTTCTGTGTCTTTTGAAATGATCATGTGGTTCTTATCCTTTACCTTATTGATGTGATGTGTCACATTTATTGATTTGTGTATATTGAATCATTCTTGTAGGGCAGGAATAAATTCCACTTGATTGGGGTGCATAATGATACCTTTTGTTTTCAAGATTTTATTTATTTGAGAGAGCGAGAATGAGGGAGAGAGAGCATGAGTGGGGGAAGGATAGAGGGAGAGGGAGAAGCAGGCTCCTCCCTGAGCAAGGAACCAGTTGTGGGGCTTGATCCCAGGACTCTGGGATCATGACCTGAGCTTAAGGCAGACACTTAACTGACTGAGCCACCCAGGTGCCCCCATAATGACATCTTTTAATGCATTTTTGAATTCAGTTTGCTAGTATTTAATTGAGAATTTTTGCATCTATGTTCATCAGGGATATTGCCCTCTAGTTCTCTTTTTTAATGGATTCTTCATCTGGTGTTGGTATCAGGGTAATGCTGGCTTCATAGAATGAATTTGGAAGTAAAAAAACAAGAATTAACATTTAATTCTAAAATTTTTTTGGGATCTGTTCCAAAACTTATCTTACTCTTATAATATTCCTAGCAAAACAATCTGTGAATAAAAGTATCCATCCATACTTTTATGTTTATTTTCAAATGCTTAAAATGTTTGCTGATTTGTGAGTTAACTTTAAAAATATATTTTTTAAATTTTATTCAATTCTACAGATTTAAAAAAGGCATTAAGTTAAACATTTCTGAAGGTTACTAAAAATCTCTAAATTATGTCTTCACTTAGAATCAATATTTAAATCACAGTCGCTTTTTTATGTTTATAATTTTTCTTTAAAAGTAGAATAAATTTTAATTAAAAAATCATTTCAATGAGTATAACTCCATTGCAGTTCATGAAATTTATTTATTCAGCTAATATATAGTAAACAAATTCATTTGTATCAAACACAAATCAAAAATCCCATACAATATCATGAGATAATTTCAATATTCATGGTGAGTGTAGGACTTGAGACAAAGTCTCCCTTTCAAAGATCAGTGTATCTGGAATGTTTAACCTAAAATTATCATCTTTAATTATCAAAAACCAAAACAAGAACTGGCATTTTAAAAAAGGAAAATGAGTTTCAAAGTCAAAGTGACTCTTCCCCTCATTTCAAAAACAGAACTTTTCCAAAATGTCAAGTAGAAAGACTACATACATAGAAAAAACACTGCCCACCTTAACTAAACAAACTTGAAAAAAAACTTTACAGACCTAATCTTGAATCTTGAATCTAAGAATTCTTGCAGATTTATAAAAATTACAATTATTCTACCTCCTTGTCTTATTCGTTATTGTATATATTTCCTAGTATATATTTAACAGAAATTATAATGCTTTCAAGATCCAGAACACATTAAGCAAGATCATTTTTATCAGTAATTTAAAGAAGGAAAAAAACCTAAGGTATAATCCTACAGAGAGGGAAAGCAAACTGTGAATTGAAGAGTGATCATGATGTTCTCAAAGTAGAAATGTGTGACTTTCATTTAAACTTTGAAATAGCAGGCTGCCAGGGTGCCAGCTGGCTCAGAAGAGCATGCAACTCTTGGTGTCATGAGTTGGAGACCCAGGAGTTAACTTTTTTTTTTAACATTAGCCTTTTGTGGCAAAAATAACTCCAGTGTTATGAATGAATCAGTGTCATAGATTCTTATCCATGGAAATTCAGATGTTTTATATTCTAGTCTTCTCTATCACATGTAGGAACCCTATTCATAACATCCTTCACAGTTGGTGGTGGTAATTAATCAACAAGGGAAGCATATTCAGAAGAAAGTTAGAGATTTTGATTGCCAGTATCCTGAGTTTGGAGCATTATTTAATGGAGATTTTCAGTGAGAAATGATGAAGTGGATCTTGTGAGACATTCACACTTAGATGACTCATAGGTTTTTCAAACCTAACCCACCCAAAGGGGGATTCCTCTTTTCCTTACTCTTCTGGTAACATATGTCTGGCAGTATGTACTTCCCTGGGGACTGGGACCATCATTTATCCAAATGCTCACACAAAATATCTGAGATCATCTTCAAGACCTCTCAACATTCTTTTGATTCCTCTTAGGAAGAAGTTCTCAAATGTGGTCATACCCATTTCTATCATCCTAATCCAAACTACTGTTATCTCTTACCTGGATGCTACTTCCTAATTGGTCTGCCAAAATGTATTAGTAACTCCACTTTATTTTTCACACAAAAGCCATTTAAGAAATATAAAATGTGATCGTTTCTCCTGCTTGAGAACATACTATTATTTATTATTATACTTAGGATAAACAAGAAATATTTAACTTGAACCACAATATTCCTCCTTCCCAAGCCTACCCTGTGATCTCTCTGCTTATTGCTGCAGCTTCATATCATGCTACTTTTCCCTTGTTCACTGTGCTCTATCCCCTCTGGTGTTCTGTTTGTTCCTTGATTGGAGGATATGAGGCAAATAGATGCAGGGAGACTTGTTTTTAAGCCAGCCTACATTTTAGGTAAAGAAAAGGGAGCTTAGTAACATTAAAATCTGTGGCTCATAGGACATTTTTATAGCAATCAGGAATCCGTTGCTATGCCATTTTTCAACTTTTCAAATTAAACGTAGGAGTAACTGGACACCTGAGTGCTGATTCTGCATGGGGGAAGAAAATTATATTCCAACTGAGAAAAGGAAATTTAGCACCAGCAGTCATTGCCTGTTATATTTCAGGTGCGGATAGTCTTTTATATTTGGTAGCTTTCTTTCCGTTTGCCTAAAATGATGTTAGTTTTGTAATTTCTTCCATTCTAGCATTTAATTGTGCATTAATTTTATCTTTCATGTGTTAGCCTGGCCTCAGCAACCAGTAGTACCATACAACCATCTAGGTCCTAGATGCTGTTAGTGGCCTCCTGAATAAATGAGAGTTGGGTGGCCTGTTCTTGAGTTTCTTGTTTTCTAAAACAGTTGAGTTCTTCTTAGGATGTTTCTACTTGTTAAGAAGTTATTTTCTATCTTATATAAATCTCTGGCCTGTCGTTTTCTCATGCTGATTATAGTTTTCCTTGGAGGCATATAGAACAAGCCTAACCTTTCTTTCCCATTACCTCTTTACCTGTTGAAGTAGCTATGATAGCTTCCAGAATATATATTTTTCTGGTAAATATTCTCAGCTTCTTCAGTTATTTATAGTGTGTTCACTAACTATTCTGGGCACTTTCTACTGATTATTCTCCAGGACAGTGTGTGAAAGTTTGATTTGGGGACCATGTGTTTCAGAATCACTTAAGATACTTTTTTTGTTGTTGTTTGTTTGTTTTTTAAAGATTTTATTTATTTATTTGACAGAGAGAGAGAGAGAGATCAGATCACAAGTAGGCAGAGAGGCAGGCAGAGAGAGGGAGAAGCAGGCTCCCCGCTGAGCAGGGAGCCCGATGCGGGCCTCGATCCCAGGACCCTGAGATCATGACCTGAGCCGAAGGCAGAGGCTTTAACCCACTGAGCCACCCAGGCACCCTAAGATACTTGTTAAAAATGAAGATTTCTATGGGATTATGATGGTAGATTGAACTTCTCATCTTGTTCCCCATTAAAACCCCACTAAAACTATAGTAAAGCCCCAAAGGACAAGAACATTAGGAAAGGAGGCAGTAACAATACAGTCTGGAAAAGTGAAAAGTCCAAGAATAAGTGGAAATTAACATAGACACCAAAGACTCATGAATCCTAAGTTAGCAGAAGGAAAAACCGAAACCTATCATAATTACCCTATAATCCACAGACACCTCAAGAACTGGCAATGCCAGGTATGTCTGGAAATTGGGATACAAGGGAGGCAAAAAAAGGAAGATTAGGTGCTGTGACTGAGAGGTAATTCTCCCAATGGATGATGTTTACACTGGGGCAAATTCTGGAGGTTCAAATGACCTCTGGATAAAGTAGCATTTCCACATGAGAAGGCATTTATAGTATTTATCAGGATATTTGTTATATTTATTCAATCTCAGATCCTGAGAAAGTCACTAAAAATTAAGGAGAACAGAAAAGACTTTAAATTTGCCCGAGAATCAAAGCTCAGTAAGCAGTATTATTGGATACTATTGATTTTAGGAGCTCTACTGATACCAAGTGGAAAAGCAAGAGCAGGATATGCTGACAAAATGTGTAGAAAGTAAAGGTGCATGTTTCTGGGAACTGAAGTTGGAACTCCCTGCAGGAAAGCATCATGATCTAATCTGTCAGCTTTACTCCTAGCATAAGTCTTATAAATATGTTTTCATGCTTTCTTGATAACAGTGAGTCACTCTTACCAATAAAATAAGTATTAAGCAGTTTATATGCATAACATACTTCATGTAAAGCCGATGAGCAGAGTTCCAAGAATAAGAAGTTTGGGAGCAAATGAAATCTGTAAATTGGCAGTTATAACATGTTATTCTGGATAGTACTGTTAATCTTGCTATGAGATCTCAATGTTGTATATATAAATATTATCCAGTGATGTTTGCTTGTATTTTCAAGTTTAGACTATTCACTATCACCTATAGATTTTTTTTGGGGGGGGGAGTGGGTAAATACAAAGGAGTTGCAAAGCAAAGGAGGTATAAATGTTTTTGTGGAATACTCTAATATGAAATGAGACCTTAATCTAAAATCTGAATTAATAAGCAATATTGATTTCAAAGGCAAAACCAAAATCAGAGTTAGCAGACAAAATAGTTTATCATTTAAAAAACTGAAGTTTATATTAAGCAACATGTGCCCTGACATTCAACTTGATGCTCTTTGATGCACTCTGAATTTCACCAATGTGAAAATGAATAAAAATTTTTGGCATCTGAAAAAAAATTTTTTTTGACAACTGAAATACTTATCATGAAAGACTATTGAACAGGACAACTAATGCATGGTATGTTTTAAAATTTCTCTTGAAGAATGCTAACTTCTAAAACTTTGTATATCAATTTTTGTAAGGATTTTTTATTTGGCATTTATTTTATATTTCTTTTTTAAGGTCTTTGACTCCCCCTCCCAAGTTTATTGAGATATAGTTGACAGGTAACATTTTTAAGTTTAAGATAATACAATGTGATGTATACAACATATGTGTTTAAGGTATATATTCAAGATATGCAATATCTATATTTTGAAATGATTACTATAATAAGATGAGTTAATACCTCCATTACCTAATTACCAATGATGTATGGATGTGTGGTGAGGACACTTGAGATCCACTCTCAGCAACTTTCAAGTGTATTGTTAAATGTAGTCACCATTCTGTACTTAAGATCTCCAGAATTTAGTTATAACTGGAAGTTTGTACCCCTTGACTAACATCTCCCCATTTCACCCATGCCCCAGCCCCTGGCAAACACCATTCTACTCTCTGTTTTTATGAGTTTGACCTTTTTAGATTCCTCATTTAGTGATACAATACAGTAAGTGTTTTTCCTCTAGCTTATTTCACTTCATAATACTCTCAAGGTCCACTGAGAGTTTGGTACACACATATATGATATATATGTCACATATCAGAAATGCATATATAATATAGATAACATTTCACATGTATTTACCGCATATATGTCACATGTATGTGCAATATATATATCACATTTTCCTTATCCACCTTATCCATTCATTCATTGATAGGCACATAGGTTATTTCTATGTCTTGGCTATTGTGAATAATACTGTAATGAACATGGGAATGTGGGTCTCTCTTTAGCATAGTGATTTTATTTCCTTTGGATATATACCCAGAAGTAAGATTGCTGTATTGTATGGTAGTCCTATTTTTAATTTTATGAGGAACCTCCATACTGTTTTCCATAGTTCTGTACCAGTTTATATTTCTACTAAAAATGCATAAGGGTTCACTTTCTCCACATCCTCACCAGCACTTATCTCTTTTTATTTTTTGATAATAACTATTCTAACAGATGTGAGCTTATATTTCACTGTGGTTTTGATTTCCATTTCTTTCTGATTAGGGATGGTGAGTATCTTTTCATGTACCAGTTAGCCATTTATATGTTTTCTTTGGAACAATGTCTATTCAGGTCCTTCGCCCAGCTTTTAATCAGATTACTTGCTTTTTGCTATTTAGTTGTATGAATTCATTATATATTTTGGATATTAATTCTTATCAGATATATCATTTGCAAATATTTTCTGCCATTCTGTAGGTTTCCTTTTCATTCTGTTTCATGTTTTGTTTGTTTGCTCTGCAAAAACTTTTTAGTTTGATATAGCCCCATTTAGTGATTTTTTTTCTTTTGTTGCTTTTGATGTCATATTTTCAATATCATTGCCAAGGTGAGTGTTAAGGAACTTTTTGCCTTATGGTTTCTTCTAGGAGTTAAATGCCTTAAAGTCTTACATTTAAGCCTATTCCATTTCTCAAGTTAATTTTTGTGAGTGATGTACAGATTTTGGGAGCCTGGGTGGCTCAGTGGGTTAAAGCCTCTGCCTTCGGCTCAGGTCATGATCTCAGGGTCCTGGGATTGAGGCCCACATCGGGCTCCCTGCTCAATGGGGAGCCTGCTTCCTCCTCTCTCTCTTCCTGCCTCTCTGCCTACTTGTAATCTCTCGCTCTGTCAAATAAATAAATAAAAATCTTAAAAAAAAAAAGATAATGTTCAGATTTCATTCTTTTGCACAGGAGTATGATATTCCAACATTTATTGAGGAGACTGTCTTTTCCCCATTGTGTATTCTTGGCTTCCTTGTCAAATGTTAGTTGGCCAAAAATGAATGGGTTTATTTCTGGACTCTGTTTTGTTCCACTGGTCTGTGTTTCTGTTTCTATGCCAGTACCATGCTGTTTTGATTACCATAACTTTGTAGATAGTTATATATCAGGAAACTTGAAGCCTCCAGATTTGGTCTTCCTTCTCAGGATGGTTTGACTCTTTGGGTCTTTTGTGGCTTTATATGATTTTTAGAATTGTTTTTTCCATTTCTGTACAAAATGCCATTGGAATTTTTATAGGGATTGCATTAAAACTATAGACTCCTAATCTCACAAACTGAGGGTTACTGGGGGGTGGGAGGGTAAGGATAGGGTGGATGGGTTATGGACATTGGGGAGGGTTTGTTCTTTGGTGAATGCTGTGGAAGATGTAAGCCTGATGATTCACAGACCTGTACCCCTTGGGCAAAGAATAAAAATAAAATTAAAAAAAAAAACAAAACTATAGATGGCATTGTGTAGTGTGGCTGTTTTAACAATATTAAATCCTTCAAATCATGAACTCAGTTTATTTCCATTTATTTGTGTCTTCTATGTTCTTCATTAGTGTCTTATAGTTTTTAGAATACATATCTTTTAGCTTTTCGGTTAAATGTAGTTCTCAGTATTTTATTAATTTTGATGTTGCCGTAAAGGAGATTGTTTACATTACTTCTTTTTTAGATATTTCATTGTGAGTGTATAGAAATGCAATTGATGTCTGTATGTTGATTTTGTATCTTGTAACTTTACTGAATTTGTTGATTAGTTTTAATAGGTTTTTGGTGCAGTCTTTAGGATTATATATATATATGTATATACATATATGTATATGTATATACATATACATATATGTGTGTGTGTATACAGTCATGTCATCTGCAGAGAGAGAGAGCTTCCTCCTTTTTTTTTTTTTATTTTTTTTAAAGATTTTATTTATTTATTTCACAGAGGGAGAGAGATCACAAGGAGGCAGAGAGGCAAGCAGAGAGAGGGGGGGGAAGCAGGCTCCCCGCCGAGCAGGGAGCCCGATGTGGGCCTCGATCCCAGGACCCTGGGATCATGACCTGAGCCGAAGGCAGAGGCTTTAACCCACTGAGCCACCCAGGCGCCCTAGCTTCCTCCTTTCTGACTTGAATGCCTGTTGTTTCTTTTTCTTGTGTAATTGCTCTGGCTAGGATTTCCAGTATTAAAGCTGAATGTAAATGAGGAAAGTGAGCTGTTTGTCTTGTTCCCGATCTTAGAGGAAAAACTTTCAGTATTTCACTGTTGAGTATGTTATTAGCTGTTGCATAGTCATATAGCCTTTATTATGTTGATTTACATTCCTTCTGTACCCTATGTATTGAGTGTTTTTATCTTGAAAGGATGTGGAATTTTTGTCACATGCTTTTTCTACCTCTATTGTGATGATCATATCGTTTTAAACCCTCATTCTGGTAAATCACAGTTATTGATTTACAGGTGTTTAAGCCATCCTTGTATCTCAGGGATAACTCCCACTTGGTCATGGTGTATGACCTTTTACTGAGCTATTGGATTTGGTTTATTAGTATTGTTTTAAGTATTTTTGCATCCATATTCATCAGGTATGTTGGCTTGTAGTCTTTTCTTATAGTGCCCTTATCTGGGTTTACCTTATCAGTATATGTTTTCATGTTGCTAATTAGTATCCTTTCATTTCAATTTATAGAACTCCTTTCACCATTTTTTGTAAAGCAGGTGTGGTGATGATGAACTCAGCTTTTGTTTGTCTGCGAATGTCTTTACTTCCTTCATTTCTGAAGGACAACTTTGCTGGATAACATATTTTGACTGTAAGTTTTTTTCTTTTAGCACTTTGAATGTATCATGCTACTCTTTCATGGCCTATAAGATTTCTGCTGAGAAATTTGCTGATAGCCTGATGAAGGTTCCCATGTGAGGATTTTTTTCCTCCTTTTGGTTTTTTAGTTCTTTCTTTCTCCTTGATTTGAGACAGATTTATTTTAATGTGTCTTGCAAAAGGTCATTTAGATTGAACTTGGATGTCTAATTTTTTCCCTCAGATTTGGAAAATTCTTAGGTGTTATTTCTTTAAGCTTTCTGAACTTTCCCCCTTTCATCTCCTTTTGGGACTGCAGTACTACCTATATAATTTCTCTTATTGGTATCCTGTAGTTCACATGGGCAGTTTCACTGTCATTCTTTTTGTTTATTTGTTCTCCTTCTACTCATAATTTCAAAAGTCCTGCTTTCTGTTTCACAGATTCTTCTGTTTGATCTATTCTCCTGTTGATGTTCTTTGTTGTATTTTTCATTGCATTTACTGCATTCAGCTCCAGAATTTGGTTCTTTTTTAATGATTTTTGCCTTTCTATAAAGTTCTCACTTGTTTGTCCATTTCCTCATTTCATTGAATTGTCTTTCTGTGTTTTCTTGTAGTTCACCGAGCTTCCTTCAAAACAACTATATTGAATTCTTACTGGGTAAATTGCTGATCTCTGTTTCTTTGGGTTCAGTTATTGGAGAATTATTGTATTTCTTTTGTGTTTTTAAATTCTTTGATATTAGTACTTCTTCATGTCTTGCTTTGCTTCTCCAGTCTTTATTCACTGGTTTGGGGAGAGAAATATCCTTTTCAGCCCTGTAAGGGATTTAGTCTTTCTCAGACCTCTTCTATGAATACACTTGCTCCACACTTCTTGTTTCCTTTTGTGGCAGAATTCTTAAGCTTGTATGCCTTCTCTCAATCCTGCAAAGCTGGACTAGATGATGACAGGTTCCCTTTTGCTTTCTCTAAGGTGATGTAGAATGTTTAAATTTGTGATTTCTCCAGGACTGGCTTTCTAGGCATGCTTACCTGCAAAAGCTTGTTCTCATTGCCATAGGGGGCATGCAGAGTGCTTTCCACAGTGGCGTGTTTCTATATGTGGGGTATGTGGAGCACTGGGGGTGCCCATGGATTAGTTGCAGCTCCAGCAGCCCCAGAAGCTTGAGGGCATGCCTCTTCTTTTTTTAAATGAAGAATAATTGATATATAATATCCTATTACTTTCAGGTGTATATAATAGTGATTTGTTACTTTCATATGTTACAAAATAATCCCCCCTAAAAATCTAGTTTCTGTCTGTCAGTATACAAAGTTATTACAGTGTCATTGACTGTATCCCTATGCTGTACTTTTCATCCTCATGGCTTATTTTATAAAAAGTTTGTACCTTTTAATCGCCTTCATTTATTTTGTTCTCCCCCCTCTGGTTACCAACAGTATGTTTTCTGTATCTGTGAGTCTTCTCATTTGTTGTGGGTTCCATGTGTGTGTGTGTATATATATATATGCGCATATATGTATGTATATACTCATACAGTATTTGTCTTTGATCTATTTCACTGAACATCATACCTGCTAGGTCCATCCATGTTGTCGCAAATGGCAAGATTTTGTGCCTTATTGTGACTGAGTAGTATTCCGTTGTGTGTATATTTTCCATCTTTTTATCCATTTATCCATTAATGGGCATTTGAGTTCCTTCTGTATCTTGACAATTTCAAAATATCTTTAATGACCATAGGGGTGTGTGTGTGTGTGTGTGTGTATGTATATATGTGTGTATGTGTATTTCTCTATATATCTATATCTATCTATCTGTCTATATGTATCTTTGGGTTGTATTTTTGTTGGACAAATATCTGGAAGTGGAGGTGCTGGATTGTGTGGTAGTTCTATTTTTAATTTTTTGAGGAGTCTCCATACTGTTACTTATAATGGCTTCATGAATTACATTCCCAACAGTGTATAAGGGTTCTCCTTTATCCGTATTTTCACCAACACTTGTTATTTTTTTCTTAATGAAAATAGCCAACTGAAAGGGTGAAACCATAATGACAATTTCATTATGGTTTTGATTTGCATTTGATTGCTAGGTTGAGCATCTATTCATGTTATTGACTATTAGTGTATCTTCTTTGGGAAAATGTCTATTCAAGTCCCCTGTCCATTTTTAAGTTGGATTATGTGGTTTTGGGGTGTTTAGTTTTATAAGTTCTCTATTTGGGTACTAACCCTTTATCAGACATATCATTTGGAAATACTTCCTCCCGTTCCTTTAGTTCTGTCGATTTTTTTCCTTTGCTATGCAGAACCTTTTTATTTTCATGTGGTCCGTAAGTTTATTTTTACTTTCGTTTTCCTTGTGTCCCTCAGAAGACACATCTAGAAAAATTTTGTTACAGCTGATGTCAGAGAAATTAATGCCTGTGTTCTTTTCTAGGACTTTTATGTTTTTAAGTCTCACATTTTGGTGCTCATCAGTCCATTTTGAGTTTATTTTTGTGTATGGTGTAAGAAAGTGGTCCAGTTTCATTCTTTCACATGTAGCTGTCCAGTTTTCCCAACACAATTTGTCTTTTTCCCATTGTGTATTCTTGTCTCCTTTGTCAAAGACTAATTGAACGTGTAATTGTGGGTTTATTTCTGATTTTCTCTTCTGTTCTATTGATCTATGTGTCTCTTTTTGTGCCAGTACCATACTGTTTTGATTACTTTAATTGTGTAATATATCTTGCGTCTGGAATTGTGATACCTCCATTTTATTCATTTCTTTTTTCAAGATTGCTTTGGCTATTCAGTCGTTTATGTTTCCATACAAATTTTAAAATTGTTTTCTTTATGTAAACATACCATTGGTATTTTGATAGGGATTGCATTGAATCAGTAGATTACTTTGGGAGTATGGACATTTTAACAATATTCTTCCAACCCAGAGCATGGAATAACTTTCCATTTATTTGTGTCATCTTCACTTTCTTTCATCAATATTTTACAGTTTTCTCTGTACAGGTTTATCTCCTCCATGGTTAAATGTGCTAATTATTTTGTTCTTATTTATGGAATTGTAAATGGGATTGTTTTCTTATTTTCTTTTCCTCGTAGTTTGACACTAGTGTATAGGTAATGCAACACATTTTTGTGTGTTGATTTTGTATCCTGCAGCTTCACTGAATTTATTTGCTCTAACAATTTTTTTTAGTAGTCTTTAGGGTTTTCTTCTATAGTATCATGCCAAGTATCATGTCAAATAGTGACAGTTTTAGTTCTTCCTTTCTTATTTGGATGCTTTTTGCGTTTTCTACTGCCTAATTGCTCTGGCTAGTGCTTCTGGTACTGTGTTGAATAAAAGTGGCTAGGGTGGATATCCTCATCTTGTTCTTGATGTTAGGAGGAAAGCTTTCAGTGTTTCACTTAGTATAATGTTAGCTGTGGCCTTGCCATTTATGGCTGTTTTTATGTTGAGGTTCATTTCCTCTATTTCTGCTTTGTTGAGAGTTTTTATTGTGAATGGGTGCTGAATTTTGTTAAATGCTTTTTCTGCATTTGTTATAAATGTATCATTTTTATCTTTTTGTTGATGTGATTTATCACATTGTTTGATTCGTTGAACCCTCTTCGCATCCCTGAACTAAATCCTACTTGATCACTATGTCCAATATTTTATTTTATTTTATTTTATTTTATTTTTTTAAAGATTTTATTTATTTATTTGACACGGAGAGAGAGAGAGAGTACAAGTAGGCAGAGAGGCAGGCAGAGAGACATGAAGAGGAGAAAGCAGGCTCCCTGCTGAGCAGAGAGCCCGATGCAGGCCTGGATCCCAGGACGCTGAGATCATGACCTGAGCTGAAAGCAGAAGCTGTAACCCACTGAGCCACCCAGGCGCCCTATGTCCGATATTTTAAATATATTGCTGAATTCAGTTTTTAATATATTGTTGAGTATATATGCATGCATGTTCATGAAGGATTTGGACCTCTTTCTTTTCTTGTGGTATCCTTATAACAGAGTAATTCTGGCGTCAGAAAATGAGTTTGGAAGTGTGCCCTCCTCTTCTGTTTTTTAGAAAACTTTAAGAAGGTTTGGCACCTTTTTTGTTCTTAAACATTTTGTAAAATTCACCAATGAAGCCATCAGGTCCTAGGCTTCTGTCTGTTAGAAGTTTTAGTTGACTGATAAATCTTCTTACTAGCAATTTATCTGTTTAGTTTTCTATTTCTTTATGTTTCAGTCTTAGTGGATTGTATATTTCTTGGAATTTATCTATTTTGGTTGTCCAGTTCGTTGGTGTGTAACTGTTCATAGTGATCTCTTATGACCTTTTATATTTCTGTGGTATTGTGTCGTCTTCTCTTCCATTTCTTAATTTTAGTTGATTCCTCTTTTTCCTTGAGTCTAGTTTAATATTCATCAATTTTTATATAAGCTTTTCATTTTATTTATCATTTATTTTTTAATCTCCACTTACTTTTGTTATGATTTTTAAAATTTTTTTCCTGTTAACTTTGGGCTTCATTTTTTTCTTTTTTTCTTTTTCAGAATCAGAGGCTTTTATTTATTTTTATTTTTATTTATTTATTTGTAATTATTTGCCCCAGGGGTACAGGTTTGTGAATCATAAGGATTACACCTTTCACAGCATTCACCAAAGCGCAAACCCTCCCCAATGTCCATAACCCATCCACCATCCTTACACTCCCACCCCCCAGTCACCCTCAGTTTGTTTTGTGAGATTAGGAGTCTCTTATAGTTTGTCTTCTTCCCCATCCCATCCTGTTTCATTATTTTTCCCTACCTACCCCCCACGACCCCCCATGCTGTCCCTCAAGTTCCTCATATCAAAGAGATCATATGATAATTGTCTTTCTTTGGTTGACTTATTTCGCTCAGCATTATACCCTCTAGTTCCATCCACATCGTTGCAAATGGCAAGATTTCGTTTCTTTTGATAGCTGCATAGTATTCCATTGTATATGTATACCACATCTTCTTTATGCACTCATTTGTTGATGGACATTTAGGTTCCTTCCATAGTTTGGCTATTGTGGACATTGCTGCTATAAACATTCAGGTGCATGTGCCCCTGAGGATCACTACCTTTGTATCCTTAGGGTAAATACCCAGTAGTGCAATTGCTGGGTCATAGGGTAGCTCTATTTTCAACTTTTTGAGGAACCTCCATACTGTTTTCCAGAGTGGCTGCACCAGCTTGCACTACCACCAACACTGGAGGAGGGTTCCCCTTTCTCCACATCCTCGCCAACATCTGTCGTTTCCTGACTTGTTGATTTTAGCCATTCTGACTGGTGTGAGGTGGGATCTCACTGTGGTTTTGATTTGTCTTTCCCTGATGCCGAGTGATGTTGAGCCCTTTCTCATGTGTCTGTTGGCCATTTGGATGTCTTCTTTGGAGAAATGTCTGCTCATGTCTTCTGCCCATTTCTTGACTGGGTTATTTGTTTTATGGGTGTTGAGTTTGAGAAGGTCTTTCTAGATTTTGGATACAAGCCGTTTATCTGATATGCCATTTGCAAATATCTTCTCCCATTCTGTCAGTTGTCTTTTGGTTTTGTTGACTGTTTCCTTTGCTGTGCAAAAGCTTTTAATCTTGATGAAGTCCCAATCGTTCATTTTTGCCCTTGCTTCCCTTGCCTTTGGTGATGTTCCTAGGAAGAAGTTGCTGCGGCTGAGGTCGAAGAGGTTGCTGCCTGTGTTCTCCTCAAGGATTTTGATGGGTTCCTTTCTCAC